>JAKELH010000409.1:0-68978 GCA_021525015.1 Lactarius pseudohatsudake
CACAAGGGGGATGTCAACATCACACCGTAGGGAGGTCATAGATGACCACATGAACGACTCCAATTGGAAGAAGCTTATCGACCTAGGCAAGTTCCTTCCTATGGATGCCACATCTGTGCTCACTCAGGTTGCATGTCAATGCCGTGTCTAGACACTACCGAAAGGCACTTTCGGGAGCCACGCTGAGCGCGGCAGCATTTGAGTCCATAAGTGTATCAGCAAATCCAGAGCGTGTTCAGGCTTGGGGTGCCGAAGAAGAGCACGCGCAAAGGGAGCGAGGTCATGATGTCAAAGTCATGGACATCTATGACATTAGGATGAAACAATGTGGGTCTCGTTACTCTATGATGGTTTTTGCCTAACATGAGGATTCAGTCCCGTCACGCGCAGAAATACTTCTTGATTTAACAGAGAAGGAGATAGAGGGCTCTGCACATAAGGGGCAGGCTACATGGCTCAGCAACGGTTTGAAGATTCAAGAGACGCAGTACGTTTTCGGCACCTTTCCGAGTGAGACTTCTGATCATGGTTTCACAAAAAATGTAGGTTATCCGTTCAAGCACTGGTGAGGAAGATTAGGTCCCATCCAACGCCAGATCAACAAAGGGATATTGCCTTGAAGCGTGCACGGCTTCAAGAAAGAGTTGATTTGTTCCAGAAGCAGGCAGCTAACATTCTCCAGGCATCCCACGACAGTGGAGATGACTCCTGGGACAACACCCCTTTGAGAGAAGCATATATCGGCATCGAATTTGATGGCATCGGTGAAGAAGACGATGATGAGCGCGCCTCATCTGCCGAAGAACATGTATCAGGAAATCACTCCACTGACAGCAGCATTGATGCAGAGTATATCCCATTGCATCTCCCCTCACATCTTGGACATGACTGGTGTGACGAAAATGGTGCCGAAGACCTGGCAAAGGCAGAACTTCATCTAAGGGAGGGCCAACTCAATGACTCTCTGCATCACCTTCACATTTCCCTGGGACACAAATCCTATCTGTTCAGACATGACGTTCGTCCGGCACGTACACAGAGACTCAAAACGCGTGCTTGGGCAGAGGTTCATGCTGCCGAGTCAACTGTTCAACATCATGCTCGGGTGTATACTCATGCACGGCAGGCAATGGTAGACCTTGGTGCCGGCAGCTCTCTCCTTGATAGGTACAAAGTCTTGAGATGCCAGGACTTGAGTGTCGAGACAAGCATAATTGCGCCCCATGTACGTGGACAACGGAACACATCATTGCCTTGGTTTTGGACAATGGACGTTCGGAGAGATGCCGATGTTGGGGAATGGATGGAAGACTGTACGTGCCTCTCTGTTTATACGTGCCAAAGACATATAATGCTCCACACAGTCTACCGAGTGCATTTAGTGTTTGTCATGGGTAACCCGTGGGTCACTCGGGCCTTACCCATACCCGCACCCATGTGAAACCCGTACCCGGGGTCACGGGTATGGGTACCAGTCGCTACAGGTATGGGTACTTGCAGGTTGCACGGGTTGGTGGGTTGGCACTGCGGGTCAGATTGATGGCCCCACAATGAATGCTGTACTACTATACAAAGAGTACTACTGTATGTAAGATAACTGAGTCCTGCGGCGTTGTCATCGCCGTCTGCCATCGTTGCGTCACCACCGCCGTCTGTCGTGTCGTTGTCGTCGCCGTCGCTGCCGCAGTTGTCGCCGTTGTCGCCATCAACTTGAAGATCGCTATCGTCGCAGCGACGTCGCTGCCGTTGTCGCGTTGTCGCTGCCGTTGTCGCGTTGTCGCTGCCGTTGTCGCGTTGTCGCTGCCGTTGTCGCGTTGTCGCTGCCGTTGTCGCGTTGTCGCTGCCGTTGTCGCGTCGTCGCTGCCGTTGTCGCGTCGTCACTGCCGTTGTCGCGTTGTCGCTGCCGTTGTCGCGTTGTCGCTGCCGTTGTCGCGTTGTCGCTGCCGTTGTCGCGTTGTCGCTGCCGTTGTCGCGTTGTCGCTGCCGTTGTCGCGTTGTCGCTGCCGTTGTCGCGTTGTCGCTGCCGTTGTCGCGTTGTCGCCGTTGTTGCTGCCGGCGTCGCTGTTGTTGCTGCCGTTGTCGCCGTTGTTGCTGCCGTTGTTGCTGCCGTTGTTGCTGCCATTGTTGCTGCCGTTGTCACTGCCGTTGTCACTGCCGTTGTCACTGCCGTTGTCACTGCCGTTGTCACTGCCGTTGTCACTGCCGTTGTCACTGCCGTTGTCACTGCCGTTGTCACTGCCGTTGTCACTGCCGTTGTCACTGCCGTTGTCACTGCCGTTGTCACTGCCGTTGTCACTGCCGTTGTCACTGCCGTTGTCACTGCCGTTGTCACTGCCGTTGTCACTGCCGTTGTCACTGCCGTTGTCGTTGTCGTAGTCGTCGAGTCGCTCGGAGTTGCAGCCGAGCCCTGCCTGGGCCGCAAGCCATCGTTGTTGGGGTGCCGCAGGCGTTGCATTTGAGACTTGCTTTGGTATGGCGCTAGGGCTGAACACGAGTGCACCCTTGAGTGACCTGCACCCTTGCTCATGAGTATTTTGCATCATTAAAGTGATACCTGGATCCTTATGAGTATTGACTCATGAGTATCAAATACCCATGAGTATACTCATGAGTACTCACAGACCCATAAGTACTTGTAAGTACCTGCAAGTACTTGGGGGTACTTGTGAATATGAAGCAGAAAAGTAACAGATATCATAATATAATCAACCAATATGTCAGTAACCCTCAGACTTTCACAAGTACTTGTAGGACCTGTCACAAGTACTTGTACAAGTACTCATAATTTATGTCAAAATCTATACCTGCACCCTTGGAAAACCCTTGACCAGAAGTACTGTGACTCATGAGTGTGACCCTTCATGAGTATTCCCACGAGTAAACCCATAGCCACCCATGAGTTACCTGCACTCGTGTTCAGCCCTATATGGCGCTGGTGGTTCGGCTCAGGGCTGGCAAAGTGATTGTTGTCGGCGTTGTGGGTTGTCGTAGTTAGCGTATGCGGCGCAGGCGGGGTTTGCCGTTGATTCGTTCCCAGATGCCTGTTCGCCTTGCTTAGTCACCTTATCGATCAGCAGCCCCCCAACTGCCACCACCAGGGCTCTGCCGTCGACAACGGCAAGATACTGTCAATGACGACCACCACAAAGACAACAGCAATAGCGACATCAATGACAAGGCGATATCGACAACAACGAGGCGACACGAGCGACACAAGTCACACGACGACTTGGCGGACGGCCACCAACCGCCACCACCGCCACCGCTGCTGCCAGGGCCCTGCCATCGACCTCAGCAAGAAGACGTCGACACTGACAACAACGACAACGACTCGGACGAAGACAACGAAGACAACGAGAGCAACACCACCAAGACATGTCGACGACGACAACGCGACTCGGAGCTCTGCGACAGGCATTTTGATGAGGATCAGTAGTAGTAGCTAGTATATTCATGTACAACTGTGTATCTAAGTCCAGAATGAAGGTTGTAGTGAGCTCCAAAAAACCTGCGAAACCCGCCATATGGGTGCGGGTTCTGAACGGGTACCCGACGTCGTACCCGTACCCGTACCCGTACCCGTCAAACCCATACCCGGGTACCTGTACGGGTTTACGAACCCGTGACGAACACTAAGTGCATTGGCTTCGGGCAAAAGCTCAAAAGATGCGGTGGATTGAAGAACTTCAGTGTCTCCAAGTCGAGATGGAGTCTGCTGTTAGGTTCTTCAGACATCAAGAGCAATTTTGGCAAGCAAAGCAGGAGCTCATTGAGCCCAAGTCACAGCCAGGGCATGCTATGTGGGCAGCTAGACAAAGCGCAATGTGGGGTTCAATGGCCATCCAGGCAGGGTCCAAGTTTACTGCTTTGCTCAAGAGTGACCCACCTCCCGAGTTTGCCAAGGTCCCACTACAGCCAAAACAAGTAGATAAAATTGTTTAAATGTGCATAGTACTGCCGACTTAGCCATCGGTAGTCAGCGGGGGCTTAAAACTACAATTCTTCAAAACCACACCTGCTTAATTCCTATGTTCACAATGTGGGCCTACCAATAATTATATATCGGCAGGGCTTGTTTCTATCAAGGGAAGCCATGTAGACTTTTCGTTTCTCAATTATGCAGCCCCCAGCCATAATGAGTTATCAGTGGGTTTCTGAAGCATCTGGCGGAGTTGCTGCCGATGACCTTGGATCGGCCCATAGCTGCCAGGGAGCTGGCAAACAAAATTCTCACATTGGCCCATGATATAAATGATAAGTCTCTGTCTATGGGCACGCATGGGCCCATTCCTTGTGACAACCGTTCATGTGGGCCCATAGAGCACATATCATTGGCCTGAAGCTGTTGGGAGAGCTGCTGAGCGAAAACTTCATATGAGCCTATAGTCACTGTCTATGGTCACGTGTGGGCCCGTAGAGCCCATTGCATTGACCCAAAGTCGTTAGCAGAGCTGCCAGGCATGGGTCAATGGGTCTCAGGATCACGTGCATGATTTGGTGGCGTAGCATTACTTTAGATTATCAGGGCTCATAGGCAGCTTCCAAGGTGGCATCGAATTCTACTCACACTGTCATCTATACACCATGTCAACTGAAACAGGTGCCTCCATATTAGATGCTGTGCTTACCTGCATCAGCGAGAGAATATCTGCCATCTTGCTCGATTCTGCCGATAAAGATGAAAAGTATATCGCCAGCTTACACAATGAAGTGGCAAGCATTACTTTGTGTTATAGAATAAGTGGAACACATTCTAATCAGAATTTCGACTTATCTTGCTGCCGTATGGGTCATTGGCCTGTTATCGTCTAGCGGCAGCTCCCCTCATGTGCCAGAGCCAGTCAGGATCGCCTTTCATAGTTTTTCGGACATTAGGAACCCAGGAACCTACGCAACACACAATGGGAACCAGAAGCCGAAAGGCAAGATCCAGGCATCAGCCATTCCACGATTTAATTTCACAGAGTGGTGGAAAATTGGAGAAGGGGTGGCGATGAAAGAACCATTTGATGTCCGCGATGAGTTAGTACCAGGACTATTGCATGCTCTAGAGATGGTATGCACCCTGTTTCATTTACAAGTCCTCAAAGTAACTGGAACCACAGCAGGAAGCTGGTTCAAGGCTTCGTGCTAGCGTAACAGAGGGGCTCAAACAAGCTCAGCAGCTGTCCAAGAACATCGAGAGCTGCCGTAATTCGATGTATCGCATGTTACATGATGCTCGTTACAGTTTTGAGGCAGAGGCTATCCGTTTGGAGAACAAAAACTCTGGTTGATGATAATTGTAACTCTATGTTCACAGAATATAATTATAGTTGCCAATCCTCCCCAATTAAGGCATCTACCAAGACTATCTCATCGTCCAATTCACACAAAAGGTCATCCAATCGTTCGATTTTCTCCGATTCCTTAGCTTTCAGGAGGTTAAGTCGATCTCTGGCTATCGAAAGCCATCGTGGAGAAACACCCTTTGGAGGATCCTGTATTACATTAGCTGGTGCAGATCAGATTACAATTGAGCTACCTTGTCAATGAGCTTTCCGATCACGGGTTGTAAGAGCGTCACACTTTTCAGGACCTCGCTGAAACCTTCTGCATCTGCCGATGGGCTGGAGGGTCCTGCTATCCCCTGCTGGTGTTGACCCACATCAGACCCCATTCCATTGAGGAGCGTGACCCCATTCCAGAATGCAGATTGCATCTATAGGCATCAGTTTAGTGCCCAACTAAGCCATTAGTTTTGATACACGCACCGCCTCCTTGAAACTGTTCTCCTCTGACTCAGAGACACCTTGTTTCATTTCTGAGGACTTCCCCTGCATGGTTAATAGATGCGTGTTTGTCGATCGGATATTGGCGAATGTCCCTCAGTATGACATCATAAGCGCTTATGTACACATGAGGATCTATGAATCTGAGACATGTCGCATGGGCCTATGGCCATAATCTACATTCGCTTCCGATTAGCCAGAATGGGCCCAAAGCAAGAGAGCTGCCAGGCTCGACACTGGCATAGGCCTGCCATATTTTTGCGTTCTGACTGCCGGTTCAACCACTTAAGTCCCTGTAAGTAGTGCAAATAACACTCAATAGTTTCATATGATCTACCTGAAACATCTTTTGAAATGTGCCTGTGTGGGTCAATGGAACCCATGTAGACAAGCTGCCGATAAACTTGCGGCAGCCCAACAAGGTACCGGCAATTGAAGCGCGTGCCTGGCCTGTATAACACACACACACACACGCTGCCGATGAAACTACACTCCTCTAATAAAATGTTTCACAACATATCTGTATATAGGTCTGGATGGACCTACCCAGGCCATGCTCCTACTATTTCCTCCTATATCTACTGCTGCCACCCTTTCACCTTCAATCCATAAGGCCCTCCTCTCTGACCATGTCAACTTCCGATCTCAGTCTAACCCAGGATGAACAAACTCTTCACCACTATGCAGCTATGTTCAAGAAGGAGCTAGAAGCCTATCATGCATGCGTGCCTAGAAATGAGGGGGTTTGGAGGAAGAAATTCAGAGCGTGCTTGGTATGCTAGTCTTCTTGCAATCCACTTCTACGAGCTGAGCCCAGGTTTATGCAGAAGATTTCAGTGGACTATTATTTCAGCGCCAATAAAAGAAACCCCATACCTCTCCGCATTCACCCGCTGTTGGTAAGCCTCATGGAAGTGTTCAAAGAGGGCAGGGTTTCTGTGAACATGAGTTCTGTCTCTGAGAACGATCCAAGGATTTTGAGCAGCAACTATTATACTTCACCGAAGAATCTCCCACTACTAAATATACACTTACAAGGCCAAAATGGTGCAGATCCCATCTCTGGCACCCATGTCTGTCCACTTACATCGGCAGCTTCTTGTTGAGAATGCATGGGCAGCTCGGCATCAGAAACTTCGGCAGCGATAGGCAGTTCAACAACCCCTATTCCCAGGAAGAGGAAGAAGGATCGGCATTTGTCTGGTAGCGGTGTTTGCAGTGAGTCCCTTGTTTTTACCATGCAGATGTGTTGAGGGATAAAATTGCCAAAGAAATTGTTACCAGATCGGCAGCAAAAAGGAGCGCTGCCAATGACTTTGGTGAAGCAGCTACCGGTACTACATCAAAGAGGAAGGGCGAGCCTCTACACCCAGAAGAGAACATTGACGACAACTGGGAGGATGAAGCTCAACCTCTCAATAAGGGTCTGTCTGCATCGCCTGGCCCTGCTACTCCACAACCCAGGTGTGCACAGATTTGTCCCTCTCCTCTTTGTTCAATTAGACAGATGGACTTTTACTTTCGCATCTAGAGCCCAGAGACTGACTAGGTCCCAAACACTAGCAGCGAGCAGCTGGAACGAGGAGCCTGGGAACTCAAGCAGCCACGCTATCCCCACCGGCAGCTCACACCAAAACGAGGTTGCCAATGATGTCCCAGATGATGCTAACACCATACAGGAAATACTCGACAGTGCTGGTCTCAGGTGTGTCCCTCTCCTCTTTGTTCAATTAGACAGATGGAATTTTACTTTCGCATCTAGAGTCCAGAGACTGACTAGGTCCCAAACGCTAGCAGCGAGCAGCCGGAACAAGCAGCCTGGGAGCTCAAGCAGCCAAGCTTCGACTATCCCCACCGGCAACTCACACCAAAATGAGGTTGCCAATGATGTCCCAGATGATGGTGACACCATACAGGAAATCCTCGACAGCACTGGTCTCATACCGTACCAGGAAACCAATGAGGAGGCATTTCCATATGTGTTCACTCTAGTTTGCATCGGTTCTATGCTTACACACTGGCAGCTGATGGCGAAGATATAAACAACGTAGTCAAACAGCTCAAACAGGAGATCCAGCATCTGAAAAGTAGATGTTACTGGCAAGAGAAGACAATTCAGGGTCTAAAATCCAGATGCGATAGCCATGAGAAGGTCCTTGAGACACTTCGGCAGGAAATTGTGGGTCTTCATAACATTGGGAAGACACTAAATACCATGTATTGTGGGGAGAATTATGATCTTATGCCATAACTACGATACGTAGGCCAATACAAGCTTGTCGGCAGAATACACACATGGGTACTGTGGGCCAGTGCAAGCTCATCGGCAGAATACAATGCTCAGATTGGCCTACAGTGCATATGCGCATATTCTACCGATGATACTGTATTAACCCACATTGCCCTTGTGTATATTCTGCCGACGAGGTCATGTTGGCCTACAGTGCTCGTAAGTGTATTCTGGCAAAATGGACAAACTTGTATTAGCTCATGGTGCCAATGTGGGAATTCTGCCAATGAGATTGCATTGGGCCATTTTGAAAAAGTGTATATTCTGCCGATGGGCCCATGTTGGCAACTGGTGCTCATGCGCGTATTCTGCCGATGAGCTTTTATTGGGCCACACGGTGCCGATGTGAGCTCATTGGCAGAATATACACATTTACACAAGGGGCCACAAGGTTGTCGGCAGAATATGCACATGAGAACCATGGGCCAATACAAGCTCATCGGCAAGATACACATATCATCATCGTAGGCCAATGTGAGCTCATCGGCAGAATATACACATTTGTAAAATGGGCCAATACAAGCTTGTCAGCAGAATACGCGCACAGGCGCCGTGGGCCAATACATGCTGGTCGGCAGACTACGCACATGAGTACCAGGGGCCAACATGAGCTCATTGACAAAATATACACATTTGCACAATGGGCCAATACAAGCTTGTCGGCAGAATAGACGCACAAGCATCGTTGGTCAACCTGAGTTCATTGGCAGAATATACACATTTGCACAGTGGGCCAATACAAGCTTGTTGGCAGAACACGCGTGTGAGCATCATGCGCCAATACATGCTCGTCGGCAGACTACACAAATGGGTACCATGGGCCAACACAGGCTCATCGGCAGAATGTGCACATTTGCACCATGGGCCAATACAATCTTGTCGGCAGAATACGCATTTGAGCATCATGGGCCAATACAAGCTCGTCGGCAGATTATGCGCATACACACTGTGGGTCAACACAAACTCTTCGGCAGAATACACAAATGAGCACTGTAGGCCAATGTGAGCTCATCGGCAGAATCTACACATTGCAAAATGGGCCAATACGAGCTCGTCGGCAGAATACATGTGTGAGCATCATGGGCCAATACATGGTCGTCGGCAGACTATGTGCATGAACACCATGGGCCAACACAAGCTCATCGGTAGATTACGCACATGAGCACTGTGGGCCAACACAAGTTCTTTGGCAGAATACACACATGAGCACCATAGGCCAATGTGAGCTCATTGGCAGAATATACACATTTACACAGTGGGCCAATACAAGCTTGTCGGCAGAATACGCGTGTGAGCATCATGGGCCAATACAAGCTTGTTGGCAGAACATGCGTTTGAGCATCATGGGCCAATACATGCTCGTCGGCAGATTACGCACATGAGTACCATGGGCCAACACAAGCTCATTGGCAGAATATACACATTTGCACAGTGGGCCAATACATGCTTGTTGGCAGAATACGCGTGTGAGCATCATGGGCCAATACAAGCTTGTCAGCAGAACACACGTTTGAGCATCATGGGCCAATACATGCCCGTCGGCAGATTACGCACATGAGTACCATGGGCCAACACAAGCTCATCGGCAGAATACACAAACGAGCACCATAGGCCAATGTGAGCTCATCGGCAGAATATACACATTTGCACAGTGGGCCAATACGAGCTCGTTGGCAGAATACGCGTGTGAGCATCATGGGCCAATACCAGCTTGTCGGCAGAGCATGCGTTTGAGCATCATAGGCCAATACATGCTCGTCGGCAGATTACGCACATGAGTACCATGGGCCAACACAAGCTCATCGGCAGAATACACAAACAAGCACCGTAGGCCAATGTGAGCTCATCGGCAGAATATACACATTTGCACAGTGGGCCAATACAAGCTTGTCGGCAGAATACGCGTGTGAGCATCATGGGCCAATACCAGCTTGTCGGCAGAGCATGTGTTTGAGCATCATAGGCCAATACATGCTCGTCGGCAGATTACGCACATGAGTACCATGGGCCAACACAAGCTCATCGGCAGAATACACAAACGAGCACCGTAGGCCAATGTGAGCTCATCGGCAGAATATACACATTTGCACAGTGGGCCAATACAAGCTTGTCGGCAGAATACGCGTGTGAGCATCATGGGCCAGTACAAGCTTGTCGGCAGAACACGCGTTTGAGCATCATAGGCCAATACATGCCCGTCAGCAGATTGCGCGCATAAGTACCATGGGCCCACACAAGCTCATTGGCAGAATACACAAACGAGCACCGTAGGCCAATGTGAGCTCATCGGCAGAATATACACATTTGCACAGTGGGCCAATACGAGCTCGTCGGCAGAATACGCGTGTGAGCATCATGGGCCAATACCAGCTTGTCGGCAGAGCATGTGTTTGAGCATCATAGGCCAATACATGCTCGTCGGCAGATTACGCACATGAGTACCATGGGCCAACACAAGCTCATCGGCAGAATACACAAACGAGCACCGTAGGCCAATGTGAGCTCATCGGCAGAATATACACATTTGCACAGTGGGCCAATACAAGCTTGTCGGCAGAATACGCGTGTGAGCATCATGGGCCAATACCAGCTTGTCGGCAGAACATGCGTTTGAGCATCATGGGCCAATACATGCTCGTTGGCAGATTACGCACATGAGTACCATGGGCCAACACAAGCTCATCGGCAGAATACACAAACGAGCACCATAGGCCAATGTGAGCTCATCGGCAGAATATACACATTTGCACAGTGGGCCAATACAAGCTTGTCGGCAGACTACGCACATGAGTACCATGGGCCAACACAAGCTCATCGGTAGATTATGCACATGAGCACTGTGGGCCAACACAAGGTCTTCGGCACAATACACACATCAGCACTGTAGGCCAATGTGAGCTCATCGGCAGAATGTACACATGTGCCAAATGGGCCAATACAAGCTTGTCGGCAGAATACACGTGCGAGCACCGTCGGCCAACACATGCTCGTCGGCAGACTATGCACATGAGCACCATGGGCCAATACATGCTCATCGGCAGACTATGTGCATGAGCACCGCAGGCCAGCGCAAGCTCATCGGCAGAATACATACATGAGCATTGTAGGCCAACGTGAGCTCATCGGCAGTATATACACATTTGCAACATGGCCAATACAAGCTTGTCGGCAGAACACGCGTGTGAGCACCATGGGCCAATACATGCTCGTCGGCAGACTACGCACATTTGCACCATGGGCCAATACGAACTTGTCGGCAGAATACGTGCATGAGCACCGTGGGCCAATGCAAGCATCTCGGCAGCATACACACGTGAGCACTGTAGGCCAACATGAGCTCATCAGCACAAAACACACAAGGACACTGTGGGCCAGTGCGAGCTCATAGACAGAATATACTCATGGGTGCTGTAGGCCAACACAAGCTCATCGGCAGAATATATGCATGTGCATCCTGGGCCCATCCGAGGCCTTTGCTTGGGAGGTGTTCTACCTGTTATGGGCCATTACCATCTCATCGGCAGGGACAGTACGTGTGCATTGTGGGCCGATGCGAGTGGTTTGGACGGCAGTTGTCCTACTAGCTGCACTGATCATGTGGGCCTACACCAACTTTGCGTCAGGAATATTGTGGACAACTTATCGGCCCATACGAGATCGTTCACAACACAACTTCCTGGGCCCATACATATATATACACTTTATACTATAATGGGCCCACACGGGCTTTGCCGATGCACACGCCAACTTTGCACATGGGTTCTACCGACTAGTACCGAGTCAATAGCAAGGTTTTGCGTCATGGGCTCGACAGAACACTGTACGAATCTTTCCTAACTCAATGGCACCTTTACTGGGGGTTAAACGCAGACGCCCCAATCTTCTGGAACGTATATCGATGGTGCCTACTATTCCTCGGATTCGTCAAAGGACCTATGGTCAGCAACTGGATGCTAAGCTTCTTGGGATGGCTCAACAATGAACTAAGGACGGGCTGAGATAGGTACAATGAATTCCTATGGGACACCCTCACCGCTGGGTTCTCAGACCACTTCTCCAACATCCTGGAGCAAGAACAAGCTCAGGCCGTGCTAGCAAAAGGACTCAAAATGATTGGGGATGACATCGATATGTACATCACCAACTTCGAGCAGTTGGCAAGGCAGGCCGACTATCGCCTGAACGACCGGCAAACGATCAACCACTTTACGGTGGGACTACCAAGCAAGCTGTTCACCAAGGTATACGAACTCGACAGTCTGGTAACCTTCGATGAATGGAAAGCCGCAACCTTAAGGCACCAGAAACAATACATCCACCTCCGTGCCCAACTTAATCTGTCCGCCCCAACACGGATGGCCCCACCACGTTCACAGCCACCTCAAAACTTCGGAAACATGTGGAACCCACCTCGAAACCCACCTCCCCGCTACGATCCAAACACCATTGACACTTCGGCAGACCACTCCCACGCCTGTCTCGCCGGAGCAGAGGACATACTCACCGGAAATACACAGCCGCACCACACTCCATTCATACCACGAGGAGGAATGAATCAAAACAGGGGGAACAATCAACGAAGGGACATGAGGGAAGTCATTTGTTACAATTGTAACAACCCCGGTCACTTCTCACGAGACTGCACCCACCCATGAAGGCAGCGACAGCAGAATAAACCCCCCACAAGCAACACAAGATATACAGAAACGGACTACTACAGCCAAGAAGCCCCAACCGTGCGAGTAGCAAGCATGTCCACACCTCAAGAGGCGGCCAGGAGTTGGATCAAAGGGGTTAGGGCAGCACCGGACGAAGTAAAAGACATAATCTTCCAGGACTTGTGGAGTCAGGAGGGCTTTCAGGACGCCTAAACCCATCGGCCTGGGTGAGGGCAATTAATTGTAACTCTGTAATCATGACTCGCTTCCGATCGCTTAGAATCCCAGTGTCGATTCACACAAGTTACTCCATGGCCGACATAAAAGGGCTTGTAGATTCCGGAGCCACCGACAATTTCATAAGACCCTCGTTCGCAAAACAAATGGGCTTGGGACTACAACCGCTTGACTGCCCAAAAAGGATATAGAACATCGACAACACAGAAAACAAAGCTGGGTCTATTACCCACTTTATTAGTGCTTTGAGGTCCAGTCCAATAGACTGGAAAAAAACTGCAAACCTGACTGGACTTTAACTGATGATGACTGGACTGCAGTCACAGTTTTTCAATTTTCAGAAGTCATCAGTCACAGTCTGTCTCCTTCTCAATCAGTCTTATGACTGGAAAAAACTGGTCTAAACCAGTTAAAGACTGGACTTCAGTTCATTTTGGTCTGCAACCACCAAATGGATGTTTGATGCCCATTTTTGGTCATGTTAACGCTTGGTAATATGTGCCACGGCGGGTTTCACCGGGACGCAGGTCGCCGGACCGGACGAGTTGTCAACGTGTCAACACACGCGACACTCAGTACTTCTCCGCGTTGCTTTTGCCCAGCGACTCTCAAAAAAGCTAAGTTTTATTTTTCCTTATTCTTTTAAACAACTAACTTCATTGTCGTTTCTAGGTTTCAACTAACTGTCTTAGGTTCCACCTCAGTGCGCAGCACTGTGGTACTTCGACACCGACACGGCGCCCTGGCCCATCGACACCGACACGGCGTAACGACACGGTGCCGTGACCCTTCGACACTCACACGGTGCCGTGACTCTTCGACACCGACACGGTGCCGTGGCCCATCGACACCGATGCGGCGTATCGATCGACACCGACACAGCGTATCAACACCGATGTGGTGTATCAACACCGATGCGGTGTATCGACACGGTGCTGTGGCCCATCGACACTGACGCAGCGTAACGACACGGCGTCGTGGCCCATCGACACGCACGCGGCACCGTGGCCCACCGACGCAGTATATCAACACCGACGCGGTGTATCAACACCCACGCGGCGCCGTGGCACATCGACACCCATGCGGCGCTGCGTCCCCACGACACTGTCGCGGCGCCGCAACTCCACGATACTGATGTGGCGCCCCACTCATGACACTACGAACTTAGGTTACAAGTAGTACATTAATTTACTGTAACTACTATGAAATAAAAGTCTTGATCTTTGCTTGATCTCTGAGTGCATGAGTATGAAAAATGCCTGCGGGACCGGTCAGAAACCGTCGTGAAACTGATCACAACTGGTCACCAACTGGTCAACATGTGGACCAGTCAATGTTGTGTTCGGACCGGTCTTGGACTGGTATTAACCGGTCCAGAGTGGTCCAGTCTAGGTTTTACATAATACCATCCAGTTTTAGACCAGTTAAGGTCACAGTCTTTTGTAAATCTGCTAAAAAACTGGACTGAACTGGACCTTAAAGCACTACACTTTATTGATCTCAACATAGAAACAAACAGAATTCACAGAACCATGAGGTTCCTAGTCACCGACATAGGAAGTGAAGAACTGGTCCTCGGATATCCCTGGCTCGCAGCATACGAACCCACCATCAGTTGGAAGCATGCTACCATACACAAAGGAGCCCTACCAGTGGTACTACGATCCATCAACCCCTCGGAACCACAGACCGTGCTAGCAACCACCTTTACACAGGAGGAACAGGAAGACACAGTGCAGGAGTTGGAGGAGATGTGCCAGCTACGTACCACCACCACCAAGTTAGCAATCGAAGCTAAAAAGGCGACAGCACTGGTGATAATACCAGAACCTTACCAACGCTTCGCAAAGATCTTCGACGAAGAAGCATCACACCGCTTCCCTCCCACGAGATCTTGGGATCACGCCATTGACTTCAAACCTGGCACACCGGCAACAATTGACTGCAAGGTCTACCCCATGACGCAGGAAGAAGATGGCCAGCTGAAAACTTGGCTCGAAGAGCAGCTTAAAATGGGATACATTCGACTATTGAAGTCACTCTACGCCTCGTCCTTCTTCATCAAAAAGAAAGATGGAAAGCTTCGCCCCATTCAGGACTATCAAAAGATCAATGCATGCACCACATCAGGAAAACCCCTGTTTTACTTTTTGATACTTTTTGATACTTTTTGATACTTTTTGATACTTTTTGATACTTTTGCAAACAAAAGTAAAACAAGTACAAAAAAGAAATCCCTCTCACTTTTTTTTGTACTTTCCAAACCTCTAAAAAAAGTAGATGGCCCCAATGGTCTTTAACAAGTATATACATTCAGGAAAGGATGTTCATGTGTAAAAGTACGTCTGTTTGGAAAGTACATGATATACAGGAAAGTCCAAGCAGCAGGAAAAGTACCATTCTCGAGCAGTAGGCTATCAGGTCTAGCTGATAATTAGACGGACACATCGGGAGTCGTGATTGGCCTGGGTAACCCGAAGGTTGAAAATGGCTACCCGTACCCGTACCCGTCCTCGCGGGTTCGGGTACGGGTTCCCGCGGGTACAGGTTGGGTGTCTCGGGGGTTGATGGATTTTGTATTAGTGTACTGTACTATAGGTATGGGTACACAAAGTATAGTACTGTATAACTAACCAATGCCATCACACCGCCCTCCCGGCCACCGCCGTTGTGATTGTCTTCGCCCTCGCCACCGTGATCGTCTTCGCGTCATCTTTGCGTCGCTGTTGCTGTGGTTGTCTTTGCGTCGCCGCCGCCGTGATCGCCTTCGCGTCGTCGTCGTCGTCGCTGTGGTCGCCTCCGCCGTCTTGATTGTCTTCGTGTCGTCGTCGCCGCCGCCGCCGTGGTTCCTGATCGTCTTCGCGTAGCCACCGTCTTGATCGTCTTCACCGTTGTCGCCGCCGCTGTGATTGTCTTCGCATCGTTGTCGTCGCCGCTGTGGTCATCTTGATTGTCTTCGTTGTTGTCGTTGTTGTCGCCCCCATGGTCCTTGATCGTCTTCGCGTCACTGCCGCAGTCTTGATCGTCTTCGTCGACGACGGATGTCAGTGTGTAAACTTGAATGGACCGACACTCATCTTTTTGGTTTTGTGGGGTGGCACTGCTGACGGCGTCTTGTGAACATCTGGCGCAAGCGCCACACGCTGGTTTGTAAAAGGAATAGAAGTTAGTGGAGGGTACAAGGGGCGAGAGGCGGGACTTAATAGGTAGTTTTGATACTGTGGCGAACCATGTGGTAATCCAATTCGATGAGGGTGCGGCTCAACCAGATGTTCGCAACTGGGAAGGGTCAGCATGGATGGGCCTAGGAGCGAGAGGGAGCATGGATGTGCTGTTGAGAACTGTGAGCTCACGCAGTTCCACGGTGAAGGGGCCGACACTGGCAGATTATGGAGAGGTGGCGAGGACGTTGAGCACGCACAGGGACATCGTACTTTGCGAGGGTTGCGAGGAGGGGTGAAGGCCGCACAGCATGTCGCGCACGACATCTTGGTGGCTAGCGGCGCACGCAGCTTGGAGTTGAATTGACTGACCACCCAGGTAGGGATTGGGTGCGGCTCGGAGAAGGTTAGTTTAGTCAGTGGGGTGCCACTATCGTGGTTGGTGGCTCACGTACCTCGAGTCTGCGTCGGCGGCGTGGCCCTCGTTGTTCATCTTCGTCGCCGTGATTGCAGCAGATGGGGCATGGGCTCTGCCAAAGCAGAGTGCCTGGCGCCGGCACCATTGTCGTCATCAAGGTTTAACATGAAAACTACATCTACGGGATCGAAAACGAAGACGACATGGAGTGCGTCGGAGCGGTCTTGCGCACCATGATGGGGTGGTAGTGATGGTGGACTTGTGCGCGGGGAAGGGTGGAGGCAGTAGAAGGTGGGATGGTTTGAGGTGCAAAGGTGGGTGAGCATGGCGCGGAGGTGATGTGGCGACGGAAACATGGTGCCCGAGGGCAAGCTTCAAGTTGTAACCTATAACCCGTGGTTCGGGTACGGGTTTGCCTCGGGTTGAAGAAGGCTTACCCATACCCATACCCGGCACCCGACCCGTGACCCGTGCGGGTTACCAGAACCCGTGACAATCACTACATGTGGCCCTGTTGAGAGATCATGGTCCTCTAAGTCAGTAGTAGAAAACATTTTGAAGTCCAAAAAAAACACTTAGCGTCTCAAGAGCTGCAACATACAGGTGGGAATGCCGAGACCGAGAGGTGAGGTGAGGGAGAGAGGCGCCGATGAGCCATCTGTTGTATTGGAAGAGTGTGAGGGGTGAGACGAGACGACTGGAAAGAAGTTACGGACATCGAGTTGCTGCTAGAAGAGGCCACCGACTCAGATGTGGGCACGCCGAACAGAGACAGCACAAGACTCAGGAACGCACTGCTGGGGCCTATGAGCCTTGGGGCCGTTTGTGAGATGAAAATACGTGGCCAATTCGATGTGATGCAGCGAGGCGAGATAATGAATGACGAAAGACAGGGATGGATGGATGGATGGGTGGATGGGTGGATGGGATGGGATGGGATGGGAAAGCGCGAGAGAATCGAAGGTGGGTACAGGTATTGCACGGGTTGGGAAATCGCTACCCTGACTGTTTTGCCGACCCTGTTTCTAGTAGATATGTTCACTAGAAAGTTATACCTGGCCTGGCAAGGACTCGGGTGGCAAAGCATGGGGATGGCGGGACAAGACGGAGAACCCGACTTACCCTGTCATTAACAAAAAGACTCAGATGAGCTTACCTTCAGAACAGCCATTTGCGTCAATACTTCTCTGCCATGTTTCCACCTTGTTTGTGGGTCCTAGGGCACCGGAAATTGTCAAACGAAATGGTCAAAACATAGTATTTGGTATTAAAAAATTGATGCACGAATACAGCACCGGTCGCGGTGACAATTGATTGACAAACAATATGAGTTTACTACACAGTGTAGCGGTATGACACCTCGCTACGCTAGACTCAAGTGAAAGAATAGATGAACTGTAAGGGAACACACTCAAGCCTAGCACGGAGATAAATCACGTGCCGAACATACAGTCACTGTGGAGGGACAGAAGCTTGGAGTCTTTATGCAAGAACTCAGACTGTCAAGAATATCACACAGTGGTACACTGAGTGGAGAACCAAGAGGACAAGTTCAGATTGAGAAGAGTAAGGAAGTACAGGATAATACGCACCTGAGTGGAGAACCAAGAGGACAAGTTGGTTCCACTCAGGATGCTACAGGAGGGTTTATATACGCTACTGATGCTGACCTTGAATTGAGTCTGAACACTATTACTAAGTGTATAGTAAGACTCCATGACTCAGAGGATGACACGTCATGTCTAATAATAGCGCTATCTATTGTGCTGACTGATGTGCTTGTCATAGCTGCTGATGTGTCTCCTTATCTGCTGAGTAAAACCTAATACAGCGAGTAAGCGTAAACTACTAAGCGTAATCTAGAACATTCTAGAGTCTTCTACCCTTATCTTCCAATCATGAGAGTCCGTACATAAAAGGAATGTGACCGGATTAGGTTGTCCTGTTAAGGATGCAACTATCCCAGGGTCACGTGCTTGAGGGTGCACATGGTGGCATCATGTGACTAACCAAGTCTCGTACTTTGGCCCTTTATATCTTCACCGTATAAATCCGTAAAAATACAGAAAAATAGGGAAAATAATACGCGTCCATGACACACAGTAAACATGCGTGCACGCGAAGAATCTAGGAGACGGGATCAGAACAGCCGCAGCCAAAAAAAAAGGACAAACCAAAAATCGCTATCGGACGAAGCAATTCGGTACTCATCTCCAAGGCCCCGAGATTTCTTCACCAACTGATCCGCTTCCCTTCTTACCCTGCGCTTGGTTGGCTTGCGATTGCAAATCCGATTGACAGCCGTGTCAATGTCTGCTCAGACGACTCGAAGCTTCTCGGGCTCAACAGACCAGACATCGCGGGTGTGGATGTCGCTGATCTCTTCCCATTGCTCTTTGCTGAAGTTCGTGGTCTTCGTAAACTTACCATCTGGGCCCAGCGCTTTGAGGATACCGTTCTTCTTTTGGGCTAACCCAGCATCGTAACTTTCTTTGCTGATGTATCCGTTGGCCCAGAGCCAGAGAGCGCGATGTACCTGCGCTTCATGAGTAGTTTGATTACAGTATAATAAATAAAGCTTACAGAGGTCGCGCAGAGAACGAGTGCAGCATACGGGAAGTTGTCATTGTCAACGTAACCGGGTACTTCGACAGAGCCTTCGAAATCGATCCAGCATTGCGCCAAAGTGTGGGTTACCAGCGGGCCTCGATAGCGGCCAGCACGTTTAACCTACATTCTTTCAGTGATCACACGGGCGTATATAAAATACTTTTCTCACCATTGCCATCCCATCTTCCACTACATCCTTCGTCTTGAGATAAACGTACCGCTCATTGGAGAGCAACTGCTCTGCGGCTTCCCGGCGGGCTTCAGTAGTATCCAGACCTGTTGAGTCCATGAGGTCTCCAACGACGGAGAGTCCAGTGGAGCCAACTGCGTTTCGCCACTCTGTGGCTCGCTGGACGGCCTAAGAAAAGTTAGTATATTTCAAGGCTATGATGAGTAAATTACCGGACCACTTCATGAACGGCGCCGCCTATCTCGACCATATGCTTGACTTTTGGCATGCCCCTATCGGTACTTCCTGCGTAAACTGTGTTCCAAATCGCTTGTAACACGTGCACGGTGTTGCGCCGTTTAAAGGCCCAGATGTCCTTTTCCATGCCACCAACGTACCGGAGAAAAGTCGGGATGAAGACGGCTGACCACCTTCCAGAGTCAAGTGCACCATTGGGGAGTTCGCCATTGCCTCGCTTCTTCGGCTTCTTTGTTTGAGTGGGACCTGCGATCCCAGTGCGTATGTCGAGGCTGTTCTGCAATGCCATGAGGCAACTGTAACAGATTGTCGTGAGGATGAAATAACTAACCTTGTTCCTTTGTGCGGCAGCTGATGCCTTCATGGGGCTCAAAGTGGCAGCAGCCTGCTCCATCGCGTTGTCATAGTCGTCGTCCATCCCTCCAAGCACCCCCCCTTCAACCTCGCCATCGGACTCGGAGTCACTTGAAGATTCGAGTTCTTCATGTCGACATTTGGCTCTGCACACCGGCTTCGCGAGGACGTTGGTGGTGGATGTGGATACAATCGCACACGAAGCGGACTTGCCAGAGGTAGTTTTTGCCTTGGTTGAGACTTTGGAGATGACGATGCTCGGCTTCGCTGACACAGACTTCTGTTTCTTGGGAGGCGGTGAGTTGGGCGGTGAAATTCCATGAACCCAGGTTGCAACAGTGGTATTTATATTTTTCTTCGCATCCGGAGTCTTGAACCTGCGGTTGTGGAAGAATAACGACAATTCATTGAGGACAAACAAGGAAGAAAAAGACAACATTGCTTACGTTTGATTGTCACGCCCACCATTCTGGAAAAGAAGAGCTTGTCAGCAAACTCTGAACGTCAATCAACATTCCCTCACCTCAGATCGAGTTGCTTGTTTTGAATGCATGCGATTGCTTTTGATTTCTTCTCGTACTAACTTCGCCTTGCTTGCTTTCTTTTTCTTTTTTCCTGCCGCCTTCGTCCCACTGGCTTTGGGCGGTGGCCTGTCTGACTCGTCGTCATCGTCTGAGCTACTTCCAAGCTCATTCTGGGCCACCTTGTGGATAGGGTGAGCTGCGTCCGTTGTCCCAGTGTTAACCTTAGTGACGGCTTTTACGGCCGTTTTCTCTTTTTCTTGAGAAGCTAGTTAAACACAGTACCAAGACCTTGGAAAGGAGACGACAAGATAGGAAGATCTGGACTCACTGTCGTTGATTTCGGATTCAGAGCAAGGCACTTCAACTACGTCAACGCCAACTTTGTCGTCGTCAGAAGAGTAAATGTCGTCAAGATGATGAAAACGTACCGCTTAGGACCTCATCTGTCAAGCGACGAGGGTGACTCGAGCGCGCAGCCTCCACTTTCCTCAGGGAGGTGTCTTCGAGTTCAGCTAGTTTAGAAACTGGAACCTTCTTGGACGCCTTGCTAGTGGATGCCTTGCCAGTGGACGCCTTGCCAGTGGATGCCTTGCCAGACTTCTTCGTTGCCTTGCTATTCTCTTGACGCGAATCCTCCTCAAGACCACCAGAGCGAACGATGGCCATAACTTTGGACATCTTCTCCTTGGCGTCGCCTCTTGTAGACATTCTCTCACCAAAGTTAGTAGCGTTGGACATGCTGTGAGCTGGGTGCTTCAGTGCTGGAAAGAACCTTAGGGTGTGGTAGGAAACCCGTGGTTCCTAACCACGCGTTTCAACTTTGTTTGTCTGTACTTGCCATGTACTTGCCGCTCTAACCAACTGACGGTTACTTTTCCTTTTTGGAATTGGTGCCGTTTGCTAATAAGTCTGCTCCTTTTTTTTCACACTTGGACGGAGTCGGGAGTTTTAGCAATTCAACTTTAATAAAATGTGAGAGGTGTACTTAATGTAACTTTATCTTTATCCGAGTCATACGGTACTCATGTGAATCATAACCGGTTCCAGTGCGATTTGGAATACTTTCGTCTGAGCGCATATCGTCCTGGAGTGGTACAACGGGGGCCATGATGGTGGTCACACATGCACTCACGATCAAAGGCGACACTCACCAAGTCTTGACCCCTCGCGCTCCCCGCCAGTAGGACAATTGACAGGGGTGGTCAGCACGGAAGACTGACCTTCCGTCCGTGTGCTGGCCAACACAGAAGACTTACCTTCCGTCTAATGGCCAACGCGGAAGATTCTGAGTAATTGGGTCTGATCGATATGATAGGAAGGACTTACCAAGACCAGGGCCAGCGACGAGAAGAGGGATAGTTATGAATTTCATCTCAATGTCTGCTCTCTCCGGAAGATTCAACTTGGTGCATCGAGGGATTTGGCAATATCGGAAGGATATGGTGTTGATCGCGAGAAACGAGGGTTGATAGTGAAGCCAATCTGGTTATCGACGATAAAATGGATTGTGCTACCAGTGCTCAAGCTATGGGATGGGAGATTGTGGAAGCCCGTAGTTTCGTAGACGATGCCCTGTCCTGCAGAAGTAGTATTGAGGCAAAACATCCATGGCAGTATGGTTAACTTCGTCATTCTCCAAAAATTGGATTGCGTGAGTTTTGCCGAGGACAACCGGATCGCAGACCTCCAAATGTGATAAGGTTGGCGACGAGTGATAGAGAGACCTTCTTGCCAGATGGATGGAGTAGGACGAACGTAATTGGCACCAAGATGATACTTTACATTGCCAGCCTAGAAAGTGTATCAACCACCCCAGAGAATTATGGCTTCAATAGGCTTCCGGATGACACCTCTACTACTCAGAGCACATTCGAAATCAAGAGCGGGGTTCAAAGTTACAGTTAATGATTCCCAAGTGGTCACTGGTCACATGTCACCTCTGTATTCAGAGCCTGGACAACTTGGATCTCGCCCCCCACGGTTGGAAGAGATGGGTCAGGCTGTGCGATAAGTAGTAGGGAGGGTCTATCCAGAGATACAGAACCAGAATCGCGATTACGTGATTGAATGAGTGCGGATAGCATTGGAGTATAGGAGCAGATGTAGAGATCCAAGAAATAGCGCTTTTCGCTGTCATTGAATGCGATCGGACCCATGGCATGGAGAGGAAGGAAACAGAACACGGATGTTGGGCACCACCAGATCCGGGACTGTCTTGGTACTTGAAGCTGATCGAGTCGGTCGATGACAGGTTTGCCAACGAGTTCGTAGAGCTCTGCGAGAACAGAGGCAAGAGTTTCATCGTAATGACTTGAATTGAGGCCGTATTTGTTTTGTGAGTCCAATAGCTTGTCCTTTAATGTGCCAGCACGGTTGTAGAAATCACGAGCGGTAGGGATAAGGGAGGGAGAGGCGTTGTGAAGAAGGATGAGGATATCAGAGCGAAACATGGAGTGGTTTGTGATGATGACAGGACCAGACGTGGCAGTGGAACGGAGTGTATTGAATGATGGAGATGTCAGGAAGCTGTTGAAGCCTGGCAAGGCTCGTATTCGCAAAGTGAGGTTGTCGCATTCCTTCAAAAGCCCACGTTGTTTCAGCAAGAGACGACTGAATGGGTCCACCCCCCTGGAGTTGTCAGCTGCGTCGTTGTCGATGCTTAATTTGTGGCTCGGTGGGATGGACTGGTGAGCTCCTCAAGGTCTTTGCTGATCGCTACAAACTCGTGCCCTAATTGTGGGTGTTCCTGTTGAAGTTGATCGATCGACACACGAAGGTGACGCATTTCGGACCAAAGCAAGGCTCTCCCTCTTTCAAGTGTCTCAACCGCTTCCTCGAGCTGATGTAGGTGGACTTGATATGAAGCATAGTCTAGCGACACTTGATGAGTGATGAAAGATGGGTCGGCGAGTGTGGCATGTTGTTGCTGCAAAGTTGGTGCAAAAAGTAGGGTGTCTTGCATCAATGAAACAGCGCTCTCGTATGCTTTGGAGACGGAAGGATGTAGGATAAGTCGCGCAATAAACACCCACGCACATGAATATTGGAACCGAGTGGGCAGGCTCACACATGCGTTGTTGGCACACTGGGAGAGCATTTTCGCCGTTTCCTCCTGGTCTTGAGTACGGTGACCTGGAAAGGACTTGAAGCAGGTGAGCAAAGACGTGGAAAGCGTATGAGATATATGAGAGCGCAAGAAGTGTGATGACGGATACTCATAAAGTTGGCAGTGTGTGCTAATTGACTCGTTAAGGTACTCGATCTTGTTTGTGCGCTGGAATGCTTCAAAGAGGATTAAGCCAAACCAGTAAATTTGACTTGACGTAATCAGATTGGTTGGAGCAGAAGCAAGTAGGGTTCGGGCCTTTTCGACAGCTTCACCAATCCCTGTTATGTCGGGATCGCAGATCTCAGAGAGAAGCTCTTGAATGAGCGTGAGCTTCTTGTATGCCGGCTCGATTTCCGGGGCATCCCCAAAGAACAGCGCTGGGTCTGGCTGAGAATTGCCGGACGATGTTTCAGGGCCTTCTATAGAACCAAAGAAACGGAAGCGCCGTGCCGCAGTGACTTCCTCCGAATTGTAACGCTCCACCGGGCGTTGCCTTCTAACACCGCGTGTTAGGTTCGTCGGGGTCCTAACGGTCACACTTGAAGACAACTTGGGAAAGCCGTGCACGTGAGATCTCAGAGGAGAGACGGAGTAGAGTGGCCCAAAGTATACAGAGGGCGCAAAGGAGGAGAGTGGAGAGGATTGCAGAGGCAGACAGCGTGCAGAGGGAAGCGGGAATAAGGAAAGAGGTGGCTTCAGGACAAGATGAATTGACAACCAAGGGGGCCTCTATACAGCGTCACTACTTTGCAAACAGCTCAGGTAGCTAGCAGAGGAGTTGGGTGGGATAATCCAAGAAGTCAAGCTTAGGTCTTCAACGACCATAAGCCAGAGCCTATATACACATCCAAGGAGGTTTGAACCCCAGCTTTGGAACTCCGAAATCCTAATACAGGGATCCTAGGAATGAGTCACAATGAGTCAGAGATAACGGACAGCCAATGGCGTAGGGCCCTCATGGCATGAGTCAGAGATAAGAAACACAAGTCATACAGTCCATCAGAAATCAGGCACAATCACGTACAAGTTACAAACATGAGGCGTTCTAGCCCTGGTCCAGGCACAAGCTCATCTGGATTCATCTGGTGTGAGTCTAGACCAGGTCACGTGCCAGGGTCACGTGACGGGCGGTGCTAAAGTCACGTGCGCTATTCCCAGTATTCCTGAGGTTTCCGAGCGCTCCCGTATACGTAATACCCAACGGGTGACTTAGCTCTGGGCACTTGGGCGTGCTCTGCCACAAGTCTTGAGATTGACACTTCTTCTTCGGCATAATCCGCTTGCGAGCGTCTGACAGCGGTTTCAAGTGGTTGTTCCGGGCGGGCCGTAGGGCGGATTGTAACACGAATGATCTTTTACAGATGACTGGCCAGGAAATGTACGAGCGCGATATATTGCCTCCTCTGAATATTCCAGGGTCGAGTACACTGTTGATCGGAACATTGCTAGCGCTGTCACCATCCCTTGAATTGGAGTTACGAGTTCGTCGTCTCCGGCGGAACTAGAAGCGATCAATTCATCCAAGACAGACACAGCCTCCTCATAATCGTCGTTCACGAGGTCATAGTGTAGTGACAGATAAGAGACCAAGCGAGGAGGAAGCGAGCCACGCTCACATCCGGTCTGTGCTCTCTCACAAGTCGCAGGCATTTGATAACTTGATCCAATGGTCGATCATGCGCCCACATTGTGATTTTGGATGAAACTACTCTGGCAAAGAGAGTGATGGAGCTAGTGGTATGGTCATCGGATGCCTCCAAGGTGAGGAGTTCGTGGCAGAGGACTGCCATCTCTTCAATGCACTGCATTACGTTCCGGGCTTCTGGCTCCACCTGATATGCCAACGCATCCACAAGGGATGCTGTGACTGCTTGACGCGACAACCCAGACACTTTGTGGGGATGGTCTTGAAGATAGCGGAAGTATTTGGCTGCGTAAATGACACCTTCGGGTTGATTAGATGCCTTCAAGTGCTTGACGAGTGCTGCAGCAATGAGGAACAAGGAAGGAAGGATCATTGGACCCAATTCTAGCGAACGCAGTTGGAGGAGTATTGATTCAGTGTAATGAAAAATTGACTTGTCATAGTCCTCACTTTGATTTGACAACTTGTATCGCTTGTATCGCAATAAGGCCAGAACAAGGACAGAGTGAAGGCGACAAGGACCAGATCGAGATGATGTAGAGAGAAGTTGCTCAAAACGTGTGACGGAGGAATCGATTTCGTAGGGACTAGATCCTGTAAAACATTGGTTGAGACACAGTTGGTGCGGGACACACCCGGAAGGCAAAGTTGGACTTACCTAGTCCGTGGAAACATGCTTGAAAGGTCAATCATTGAGATCTATTGAGAATCAGAATATGGTGTGAGGTCGCGTTGACGAGCTGAACATTGAGCTATTGGGGGCGAAGGATGCGGGTCAGTGGTCACAAATGGGGACCAGGACATATTTGTAACACGCTGGAACACAGCACAGCCAGAACACCGTGATGTGTGTTAAACAGAAGAATGGTAAGACGTACAATGAAGCACAGCCAATACAGTTGACTCTCTGATAAGTCAGTGACGAGTTGGGCTATTGGGGGTGAAAGGTGCAAGACACAAATGGGTCCCTTTACAACGACTAGGATTTATTTGTAGCATGTTGGAACGTGTTGGAACGGCAACTGGCAGTAGAACACATGTATCAAATAGAAGAATGGTATGACATACAATGAAGCACAGCCAATATCCTCCCTCGACTGTGGGCGTCTGCCAGTGTCCCATTGACAGCCCACGCCTTTGGCCCACGCTACATACGACAACAAGTAGGAAATGTTACCAAAGGCAACATCAACCAGACAAGCAGGAGGTAGACCAGAGGCAGTTGCCATTGTGCAGCTAAAAATTACACGAGGATGAGTTTACTTCATGAAAGGAGTGGGGGACATTGGCAGAGTGCCATAAGCGCTCAGCCTGCAATTCGTTCCGAGTCGCAACGAGTCTCCGCCGTTGTCGAGTCCCTTGAATATCTCCCCCAATCCAATTTCACCGCATTCTACTATCTGGTCGTTACCAAGGACTCCCCATTCTTTCGAGTTGTCCAGTTTTCCCTTCAAATTTTCATTGTATGTTCCTGGTGTTCTAACCCATGAAAATGCACACATTCTCTCAGCCACGTCGTCTCCTTTGCCACCTCATCGGCGTCTAGCTACCCCTTAGTCCTTCGGCATGGTTTCCAGATACCTCATTTCTCCTGGTTTCGTCAGTAGTGCCGTGTGCTGTCGGTTCCTGCACGGCCTCTTCACTCATCTCCACGCAGCTCCATCTCCACTGGCTGTGACCCCGGTCGAGCTCGAGCTCCGAATGCTACGTATATTGACGCCCCCGCTTTCCCGATCCCTACCCGTACTTACTGCCCGCTCTACTTCCTTTTCTCAGCCTAGTCTTTGCCTACTTTCTTCACTCTCTTCCACCGCTCTTGTACTATCCACTCCGTCACTGAATTCACGTACGCATACAACGGAGCCTACCCTTCTCGCGCACAATCACCATGAACATGAGAGGGAGAGAGAAGGCTGGACTGAGTCAACGAATTCTGGATCACTAGATGGGATTTATAAAGGCCTCACGGGACTTAATGGCGTTACTACTCTCCTTAGTGTACCTGCCGCGTGGGTACATGGTGAGAAGTGTGGGTCAAAGCTGCAGAAACGAATCAAGAGTAGTGCTGAGGATGGCGAGAACAATACCCGGGACGAAGTTCAGAACTAGAATGATAATAGTGAAAGGGGCGGCGAATGGGCAATTGCGAGGGTCTTGTGATCCGCAAGCTTTTAGAGTGTCCGCGCTTGTTATCGGATCTCATGCAACAGAGACGAGTAGTGTTGCATCAGCAATCCATGATCCTCTATGTAGTGCTATGGTAGCGCTACAGTAGCTCCATAGCAACATTTATGTTGTATGTAGTTCTTAGGGAACGTCACGGGTTTGTAAACCCGTGCGGGTACTCGGGTATGGGTTTGGTGGGTGCGGGTGCGGGTCTCGGTTGAGATACCCGGGAAAAAACCGTACCCGCACAACGGGTATGGCGGGTATTTTCAAGGAACCACTACCACTAGCATTACAACTTGAATGACCGCTAGCGTACATTAACTATGCCAAAAGAGATATTCAACTATCAGTCTACCATTACAATAGCCTATCCCCCAACTCCGTCAAACTTTCCAACACTCTCACAATGCAACTTGGACAGCGAAAACGGAAGGTGGCTTCTCGAATTACCGACGAGAACTTTGTAGGTGCAGACAGTAACGCAGTCACGAAGCGCCTTAAGCGCTCTGCTGACGCTGCTCGGGCGGCGGCTGTAAAACCTCGGAAAAGACAGGTATCAGTCGAGGACATCGAGGACGAGGACGATACTACACCAGTCAATGAGCAACCAAAAAAAGTGAATGCCCTTCTTGAGGCTGTCAGCACGCGTGACAGTGTTGACCCACTGGATAACGATCCAGTCTCAGTACCCGACGACACCACAGACGACGACAACGACGAGCTAGCTAAACCTGTTGAGACCGCAGAAGGACAACGCAGTGAGTCAAACAAAGTCGGAAAGCTAAACATTAGCTCACCTGATTTCCCATCAGAACGACTATCTGTCGAATGGGTTTCTCAGGTCTACGCGTTCTTCGAGCCAACCCCATCCATTGAAATGGTTGATGGGCGCCGTCTCCACGAGTTTATGTGTACTGCATCGAATTGTAAGGGACGCGGCAAAAACCCGAGAGTGGTCCGACGTTACCTTGATACAACTGATCGTAACTCAACAGGAAATCTTCGCAAGCACACACGACTGTGTTGGGGAGACGAGATCTTGCGTAATGCAGATAAGTGTGGCGACATAAGCAGCGTTCGGGAAGGGTTAGAAAATGTCAAGAAGCGAAAAGATGGATCACTCACTGCGACCTTTGAGTGGAAGGGAAATGGATGCGTTACTTTTTCTCATCGCCAACACGATAAGGTCCAAACCAGGTTCGTGGTAATCAATAACCATCTAACTATCTAATATGGAGCTCAGGGCCGAAATTGTGCGCTGGGTATCGGAAAGCATGCGACCTTTTTCCATCGTCAGCGATTGAGGGTTTCAATGCCTCATGAAGACGGGTAGACCCGAATATTACATACCTTCTGTTGCCACTGTCTCGCGTGATGTCAAGGAGGTGTTCAAAAAGGTCCGGAGTAGGATTGCGAAAATGCTCCAGGTGAGGTCTTGGTTAGCGATACGATGTCATATGCCAAACCAACTGACTCACCTATCTAGAAACACAACGGAACCCTCAGCTTTGGGACAGACGCGTGGACTTCGCCTAACCACAAGGCGTATGTTGCTGTGACTGTCCACTTTGAACAGAACGGAAAGTCGATGTGTCTTCTGCTTGACCTCGTTGAGGTCGCAAAGTCCCATTCTGGCGCGAATCTTGCATCGGCGTTCGCAAAAATCCTGGCAGACTTTGGGATAGCACACAAGGTAAGCTTTCTATGTCATTTGATAATAAAAAAGCGACTTACCGTGAGCTTGCACATCAGATCCTCAGCGTTACATGCGATAATGCGTCACCGAACGACGTGATGGTTGATGTACTTGCTGACCTAGTTGTCGCATTTCCAGGTGCCGTGAATCGAACCCGTTGCTTCACACATATCTTGAACCTAGTCGTGAAGGTAATTCTTCGCCAATTTGACATGCCAAAAGCAAGGGCGGACAAAGCGCCCGATGCGGCACTGGTGGACCTTGCAGGGGAAATCGAGATGGAGGGAGAGGAAATGGATAAGAGAGGTGATGGAAACGAGGATGACGACGACAGAGAGGAGGGATGGGTTGATCCACGCGAAGGGATGTCACAGAAGGATCAAGACGAGCTCGATGCAACGGTGCGTCCAGTGCGGCTGGTACTGGTAAAGGTAAGTTCAAACTCAGCTCAACAAACCGAAACCGATACTCACAGTAGTCCAACTGAGTTTAGTTATGAAAACTGGCGTACGCGATCAAGAACTCCACAACAGTCCTGCTCCCTCGCTGGATTCAGCTCATTGAAGATCTCATGGATGATGGTAGCCCTTCTGACGCCCTTGCCGTTCGGATGATGCCGCGTGATGTTGCAACACGCTGGAATTCGACATACGACATGCTCGTATTTGCTCTCGAATATCGCACGGTAATTGACGAAATTGCCGGTGACAGGGACATGAGAAAGTACGAGCTAGATGAGGAGGAATGGGGGCTTGCTCAACAGCTGTGTGATGTATTGGGGGTATGTCGTGCTGATCGTTTTCCCCATTCCTGCCGCTCACCCTATCCCAGCTATTCAAGGACGCAACAATTTTCTTTTCGTGTTCAACGCCAAACCTTGCCACTGTGATCCCCGCAATGGATCACATCGATGCACATCTTGCCACTGCGAGCCAGGACCCTAAGTACTCGTCTGCCATTCGCGCTTCGCTAACACTTGGAAAAGCTCACCTCAACAAGTACTACAACATGACCGATGACTCGGAAGTGTACCGAATAGTCATGAGTGAGTACACTTCCCTTGATCGTTCATTCTTTTATGATCCTGTTGAACACTGGCAGTCTTACACCCACGGCACAAACTTCAATATTTCCGCAACGCCAACTGGGACGAGACGTGGATCGTCACCGCAACTGAAATTGTCCGCGATGAGTTTTTGCGAGCATATGCGGCCCTCCCCATCGACGAGGCTATTGCTTGCATGCAGGATGTACGTATTATGCGTACTACAGTATCTTTTTCCCTCTCACTTCAAACCTTTTTAGACTACTACGCCCACCACTACTAGTAGCAAAACGAACATCTTCGACGATCTTCCATCGACCTCTGCCCGCCGCCTCACTTCCGAGCTCAAGAACGAACTCCAAGAATACCTTCGCTATCCTGTCGAAAATGTCAAGGACGCATCCGCGTGGTGGGTCAAGAATCGAGCAGTCTACCCCCGCCTCTCTCGGATGGCATTAGACTACTTGTTGATACCGGGTAAGTTACATCATTAAGTCTCCCATACCTGATCTGACAATCCCTATAGCTACTTCAGTTGACGTTGAACGAGTCTTCAGCAAGGGAAGACTCGTTCTGTCCCACGTTCGAAATCGACTCTCGGTGGAGTCCATGCGTGCATCGATGTGTCTTGGTGCTTGGAGTAGGAATGGGTTTGGTGAAGGACAGGGATGTACTGGACACGGCGAAACTTCCCGATGTACAAGGGTGCGAGGCGGAGCTAGATAGTGGCTGGGATGATGTTTCTGAGTAGTACAGTACTGATGTCGAACGCTCTGAGCCCCCGTTGTAAGGGCTGCGTACAATTTGTTAACGCCACGCCAACCCGCAGTGCCAACCCGCACGGGTTTTCATACCCGCACAACCCGTAAGTACCCATACCCATGACCCCGGGTACGGGTTTTACACGGGTGCGGGTACGGGTAAGGCCCGAGTGACCCACGGGTTACCCGTGACGAACACTAGTAGTTCTACTGTAGTTCTACTGTAGTTCTACTGTAGTACCAGGCCTACTACCATAGTTCTACTGTAGTACCAGGCCTGCTACTGTAGTTCTACTGTAGTACAAGGCCTACTACCATAGTTCTACTGTAGTACCAGGCCTACTACCATAGTTCTACTGTAGTACCAGGCCTACTACCATAGCCTTACTGTAGTCTACCATAATTTCATAGTCAGTTCTCAGTCAGACAATATTCACGCAGAATAAAGGTTAAATATATATATTTATGAGTACACACAACTACAAATACAACAATACACTATGGGAGCCAGATGCCGCAGTGACAGGGTGGTGGAGTGGCAATAGTGTTGAGGTGGCAGTGGCGCCGTGGCGGGGCATGCGTGGCGGGCCGGCGTGTGGTGACAGGGTGGGCGCAGGGCGTGGCAGTGACGGCCGAGTCGGGACGGCGCCGGTGGGCGTGGTTGAGGCATGCGTGGTTGAGGCATGCGGTGTTGGTGGGGTCATAGCGGATCGGAGTGGCGGTGGCAACCATGTCGGGGCAGCGGCAGTGGCAGAGTCCTGTACCAGTTAAGATGAGAAAGAAAAAAAGAAAAAAAAAGTAGAGAACTTATCTGAGCGGCGCCGATGTGGCAGTAGCGGCTGAGTCGAGACGGCGCCAGTGTACGTGGCGCCGTCGCGTGCCTGTCGAGGTGGGGCCGGGGTGCCGGTTGACGTCGCCGAGGTGGGTGGCGGCGCAGACGAGGTGGTGACAAGTGGGAATGGTGTTGTGTTGGGGCGGGGCCGGGTTAGCGCTGTTGATGTGGCGGCGGTGGCAGCGTTGTGGCAGTCGAGGCAGTGATAGCGGTCGTGACGAGGCGGTCGAGGCGGTGGTAGAGGTCGTGATGAGACGGCCACATCGTGGTGACCGCTGAGTTGCTGTGTGGAGGCGGGGGTGGCAGCCGTGTCGAAGCGGCGGCGGCGTAGCGACGTCAAGGTGCGGACGACGGCCACGTCGAGACGGCGGGGTCTTAAGGGGTGGTGAGGTGGCAGGTGCGGGTGTGGCAGTTTTGAGGTGACGACGGAGTTGCTGCGCCTGGGTGGAAAGTGAGGGATGAGAAAGAAAAAGAACGAACAGCTTACCTTAGAACAAGAGCCGTGAGACGGCGGCAGTGGGTTTTAAATTGCGTGCATATGGGTGAGGTGGGGGCGCCGACGTGGTCTGATGACGTGGCTGCCTCTGTCCTGCGACCACCCGATCAGAGGAAAGGATAGAAAAAAAATTTACTCAGCTTTGGCTGCGAGATTGTGAGGATGGGTGCAACTTGAAGGCGACGTATGAGGGAAGGGAGGAAGGAAGGGGAGGAAGGGTGGGTTCAAGTTCGAATTTCGAACAAGTTACGTCGGCCAAGTGGCGCACTTCCCCACAAATTAAACTTCCACCCAGAAGTCGCCCGTGGTCCACACCATTTTTTTTCTAAGTCAATCAAGTGTTGCTGCCAGGGCTGAGCCAATGTTCTGATATCTCAGGAAATAAAATAGATAACATTTTGAAAATATTTATGGAGTTAGACCAGATCAGGAGCCAAGGGGTCCTCTGCCAACCCTAAGTGATCTGATCAGTAGTTTCCAACTTATTTGAACAGCTCAGTGACTAGTGCTATAGCAGCTCAAACTGGTATTGTTAGGATCTGAAGAAATAAAATAGCTACAAATATGAAGATATTTGGGGATGTAGACATTCTCAAAGGCCGAGAGTTCCTCTGCCAACTCTAAGCAATCCGATCAACTGTTCCTGAGCTATTTGGCATTAGCTGAAAAGTGTCAGCTAATACCCTTCAGCTAATGTCAAATAACTTAGGAATGGTTGATCGGATCACTTAAGGTTGGCAGAGGATCCCTCAGCTTTCTTCAAAATACAGGTCCCTAAATATTTTCATAGTTTTAGCTATTTTATTTCAAAAGATAGAAATGCCAGCTCTGAGCTGCCATAACATTATCCCTGTTACAAATTTACAAAACCCAACCACCAAGACTGCTGAGCACCTGCAGTATGGCCTGGAGAGACTGCTGGACATGGTGGAGACTCCAAGCAGCCCAAAAAGACAGCCAGCAGCAGTAGGCTTAGTGCCACTGGCACTGGCAGGGACACACTATGGAAGAACCTAGGCCTATGACATCATGGCCTAGGTACAGCGGCAGTAGAACTATGGTAAGTTCTACAGTAGTACTGGGCCTGGGTACAGAAGAACTACAGTAGTAGGCCTAGATACAGTAGCACTACAGTAGCCCCACAGTCTACAGTAGTACTACAGTAGTAGGACTGCCAGTGAGTACAGGCCGCAGTAGCACTACAGTAGTAGACCTGGGTACAGTAGCACTACAGTAGTAGACCTGGGTACTACAGTAGCACTACAGTAGTAGGCCTGAGTACAGTAACACTACAGTAGTAGGACTGAGTACAGTAGTGCTACAGTAGTAGGCCTGAGTACAGTAGCACTACAGTAGTAGGCCTGAGTACAGTAGCGCTACAGTAGTAGGCCTGAGTACAGTAACACTACAGTAGTAGGACTGAGTACAGTAGTGCTACAGTAGTAGGCCTGAGTACAGTAGCACTACAGTAGTAGGCCTGAGTACAGTAGCACTACAGTAGTAGGCCTGAGTACAGTAACACTACAGTAGTAGGACTGAGTACAGTAGTGCTACAGTAGTAGGCCTGGGTACAGTAGCACTCCAGTAGTAGGCCTGGGTACAGTAGCACTATGGTAGCAGGCCTGGGTACTACAGTAGAACTATGGTAGTTGTTGCGTTCGGTGCTGGGACTCTATCTCCTGTGTGTTATCTTTCATCTTTCCATAAGACTTGCTACGGTATCTTGGTCTTCTTGTAATACCAACACCCTTGACTCGTTATTCTCTCATCCCTCGTTCTCGTCTACCTTCTAGTGCGCTTGTCCCTCCTAGGGCAAGTTGCCTTGCGCACATTCCGCCCAGTGGGACTAGCCCTGGTGCCTCGCCCGGTCATGTGCCCTCAATCGGCAGTGTACCTCATCCCCTGTTAAGTCGCTCACCGTTGTGCTCGCCGTACACATCGCCTAAGTCAGGCCTGCGTTAGGAAGTAACGCAACATTAAGACCAAGATCCCCTACCGTGGCGTTCACAACCAGAGATCAGTGGCAGTGGGTCTTCGAACCCTATACCCTCAATCGACGAGGAGATCGTAACGTTCCAGTCATATTCCTAGGAGCGGCTCGGTGGAGGACACACAATGGAGTAGTCGGATACTTCGTAGACATACCCACACGACCATCACGCTACTATCCAGTTGAGTTTAATTTCGACCACATCTGTTGGGCCAAAGTTGCTTGGAACCCCCCGTTACAGAGGTGGGACGTCAATCGCCCAGCAGGATCAGAGTTCCGCTGTGATATCGACCGACGTGAGATTCCCTCACGAGAAGATTGGGGGCGACTCGACGGACAAGAGATGCCCAGCTCCCAAGCAGCACCTGAAGCCGCCTCGGAGTCGGAGACGGACACTGAAGAGGACGAAAGCGAAGAGGACCACCTGTCCAATGTAAACCCAGAAGAGCAAGAAGAACTAGCCCGACTGACTGCGGCAGTCACTATCCGCGAGAGACCGAACGTCCCAGCTGAGTCCAGTTCCCTCCCAGAACCAGAGGACATTTACATCCACGAACCAGAAGACATGGCCACTGCCACCATCGCTGAAGCCCGCACGGAAGAGCAACCTCTCCTACCCATCAACCTGAACACAGGACACCGTGCAGAGCAACCAGCCCCCCGACCACCGCCAGGGCGGCACGACTACCTCAATCCCTACACCAGGGAAAGGTACACGGAAGAAGATCTGGCGCTCCATCGAGCCGTGGGCCCGGATCAAGACGACCCGCCTAGTGGAGGAGGAAGAAGAGGAGGCTGGCCCCCAGATGACGGATTGCCGGGAGGAGGAGGAGGGCCGCCAAGAGGCCCCAGGGGCGGAGGCTTCGGAGGAGGTGGACCACTGGCAGGATTCGGAGGAGGACCACCAGGAGGCTGGCCACCTGTAGGAGGGCTGCCAATCGGACCGGCGGCGCCACCCGTGGGCGGAAACGGCAAGTTCATAGGCCAACCACCCGAGGTATTCACCAGGGACCGCACTAAGACAGAAGAGTTCCTCACGCAATGGGAGCTCTATTGGGGTGTCAATAACAACAACACGGTGATGTCCAACCCCTATCAGCGCGCCATGATCTTCCTCACCTATATCCGAGGATCCAGAGTCAATGAATGGCTCGTCGCCATCAGTCGATGGCTAAACCGACAAGTTAGCCAGGAAAGAGTCCTCGACGCCAACCCCTGGCTGTGGACCCAGGTTCTCATCGCCTTCAATCGGCGCTTTGCCGACACTCTGGAAAAGGAACGTGCACAAGCCACCCTGAAGAAGGGGATCAAAATGAGGGACGGGGACATTGACGCGTACGTAACCCTCTTCGAAAACCTCACTCGCCAAGCCGGTTACCGACCGGACTCCTCTCTCACGCTCGACTTCTTCACAAACGGATTACCCAAGGAGCTGTTCGAAAAGTGTTACCAGTGGGACAGCCCCCGCACCTACGAGGACTGGAAGCGAAGTGTCCTGCACCGGCAAGAACAGTGGATCCACATGAAGGCACGACAACAAGCTTTCAGTTCCAATCCCGGGACTCCCAGCCGGCGGAACAGCGGACCGCCCCCTCCTCCCTATCAAGGAAGGAGCGGGGGATGGATGCCCCCGAGGGGTCCACCGCCTGACCCAAATGCTATGGACACATCGGCGGGGCGCACAAGGGGAAGGCTGGCCGGATCGGAAGACATCAACCCCAATGCGCAACGACCCCCGCCATACGTGCCACGAGGAGGAGGGAGAGGAAGAGGAAGAGGGGGGCCACCCCGAGACCCAAGGACAGTCACCTGCTATACCTGTAACCAGATGGGACACTTCAGTCGTGATTGCCCACTAGTGATTTGCCGGCTCGGGCTTGGCCTAAAAGCCCCGGCTTTGGCCTGGCTTGAGAGGGCCTGGGCTTCACAAAATTATGGGCCGGGCCCCAGAGGTTGGCTTGGGCTTGGCCCGGCCTGGCTTTGGCTTAAGCCAGGGCTTTTCAGTACAAGTATTAAAACAATGGTTTATTGAAATATACACTAAGAAAGTACACAGACTGCGAATGAACTCGAGAAGGGCATGTAATCGCATTGCCATCGCCGTCCCTACCGCCCTCGCAGCCACCATTGCTGCCACCATAGCTGGTCCGCTGCCACCTTCCGCCCATCCACCTTCCGCCCACCGCCGCTGCTGTCGTCGGGGTCGGGGTTGCTTCGTGGTCGTTGAGATCAGGGTTGCGGACATTGCCACCCAGCTGCTGCCGCCGCCGATCTCGTTGCAGTCGCTTCCAAGTTGTTCGGGGTCGTCGTCATCGCCACATAGCTGCCGTTGCTGCTGTTGTTGGGGTCGCCTCGTCATGGTCCTGGTCGTTGTCACCGCGGTTGTCGCCGCAGTCGTCACCGCAGTCGTCGCCGCCAAGCTGCTGCGGTCGCCGTGTCGCCTTGCCATCGCCCTCGTCGCACTTGTTGCTGCTTGGAGCTTGTGCATTAGCACACCCCGCCGCGGCCGCGTTGTTGCGCAGGGCTCGGATTGGCCCCATGTGGTGGTGGTGGCGGCTTGGGGCCGGTGGTGGCATTGGCAATGGCGCTAAGGAAGAACGGTCAGTGAAAGGAGCTGCAGGTGAGTGGGTTCAAGACTTACGGCTGATCCGACTCCGACTCGTCTGAGCAACATGACGGTCACTGTGGTGGCGGCATCAGAGGCCAGTGGACGGCCATGGTCGTGAGTGTGAAGCGGCAGTGCGAAGACCTGAAACTGATGTTAGTACGCGTCGCTGTAAAACACACGTTTGAATCGACTTTGATAAAAAAAAGTCGGGGCTTAATATGTGGCGTGGGAAGACGTGCCACTGGCTACCAACCGCGGTTGGTAATCGGGTGCAAGGTCTGGTGGCTCAATTGCCTCCATTATAATTTTGCGACCTACGTCCTTACGCGCAAATAACTGTGACTGCGTGGGGCCCGCGCCGCGATCATCGCAACCACGATGGTCACTGTAACAAACACGCGGCTGATGACTCGATGACGCGATGACCAGCTGGGCTTCTGCCCGGTACACCAAGATGAGTTTTTTTTTTCTTTTTCGTTTTATATTGTTTCTCTCACTGATGTCACAGAGCCACGTCGCCGCCGCCCCCTCGATTCTTCGACACACGCAAGTCCACCACCACCACCCCGCCGCACGAAAGCCACGCAAGGCCCCGCCACCGCTGACACGCGTGCAAGTCCCTACCGCCGACGACGACCGGACGACATCGATAGGCCTCCGCGACGAGGACTGCTGCAACGGCGGGGACCGATGGCAGCAAGGACGATGTCGACGATATCGATATCGACATTGCATCGACAACACCGACGATACGAGGCCCGCGACCACGGTGGTCACGAACGTGTGACTGGCGACGAGCTGTCAGTGGGCTTCGGCCCAGTGCATCAAGATAAGTTCTTTTTCGTTTTTTTTTTGTTTCATATCGTTTCTCACTGACTCGCACCCCGCCTCCAGTACATGCAACAAACGCATCCCGCGCACTCTTTAAGCCTCGCAGGTTCCCACCATTGCCGCTTCGCTACACGTCGGCCCCGCCTCCACCCTTCGCCAGTCCACCACACTACCACCCCGTCACAAGACTCGCACTGACGGCCACGCCAGCATGACGCAACACCCACCACGACACCAACCTGCCCCGACGCCACCCCCAACGCGATGCGCAAGACCCACCACGACGCAACCCGCTCCCTGCAAGCCCCGCCGTGGCGCCATCAAAACATAGCGCGTAAGAACCTGCCCACCCACCGCAACGACACCCCGACACAACGCAGACCCACCTGCCTCGTGTATGCCCCGCCGCGAGGTCACCCCTTGCAGTGCGCATGCGGCGTGCAAGCCCCACTGCCGATAATGACTACAGCATTGACGACAAAGATGACGGCAGCGAGGACCAGGACACCAACACCGACAACACGTCCACTAACGACACCGACGACACTGATGACGACTCGATGACTCGAGGGGAGCAAGGTCGACGGCGGCAGCGGTGACATGGTGGCGCAGGCAGGAACAGTGGCGGCGGCAGGGCATTCCTATCAAGATTCCTATAGTTACTAGTAGAGTACTTTTTTTATCTGTTGTACTTTACTACGAGTACTACTAGTACGCAACACATGGATTTTGTTCTGTACAAGCCGGGGCCTGGGCCACTGGCTCGGGCTTTTCAAAACGTCAGGCCAGGCCAAAAGCCTCTTCAGGCCCCCACTTTGGCCTGGCCTGGCCCGGCTTTTCTTGGCCCGGCCTGGCCCGGCTTCCGGCCTCAGGCCCTAGCCGGCAAATCACTATTGATAAGTGACCTGAGCGCACTTAGCGGCTCAAAGGACATGCAGATAACGGACTGCTTTAGATTAGATATATTGATCTGTACAATCTCGGACTTCTTGTATTCTCTTATCTACGACATCACCTGTGTACATGACATCATGGACTCCTCTGGATTCCCCTTGTACTACGTCTTTGTACTTCCTTTTGTTCTATCTTTATTGTGATGTCACTATGATATCATAGCCTGGACTTTTCTTGTTCTTTACGCCTTGTTCTCTGAATCAGTCCACTCCTTTGTCCGTGTCTAGAACAATGCGTCCTTGTATTTACTGTGACTCTGCGTTACTAGCGTCACCCTCTATAGCAGTATAAGTAGTGTACCCTGTACACTCTGGCACCACACCAGTTCTCATCTGTTGTGTGCCAGGTATGTCTTATCCTCTGTATAAACACCAGTTCTCATCTGTTGTGTGCCAGACTCTCCATCTGCTTCACTTGCAAGACTTACTCTGTTGCTGCCTCCAGCTTACCCTGATATCTCACCACAGTCTCCCTTGTCACTGTGAGTATCACCTTCATGTATGCTGTTCATCAAAAACAGGAACGGTTCTGCATCCCTACCACCCTACCTGCTTAATCTCACATTGACGTCCAGACGGTTGCCTTGCGCTCCTTCTGCGACAAGATCATCCTCCCCATCGCCACGGCGCTGAATGCTACTCAACAAGGAAGGCCTACCAGAGAACCACACCTATCCACGCCTCCAGCAAATGTGAGCATGCCACAGGTCCTCCTCTATCCTGGAAACTGACACACACATACAGGCTTCTCGTCTTAGTCTCACAAGGCCGGTATCCCACTGCCACCTCACTGCCCTCGCCTCCGCCCCATCGCAAGGCGAACTCGTCGCCCAGCACTAGGGTTGCCGCGGTCCGGTGCGGTCCGGTTTGGAGACCTTTTTCTCCGAACCCTGAACCGGACCCGGGTCCGGTTCGGGCTCTCAGGCCGAACCTCGAACCTCTAGAGGTCCGGTCCGGTTCGGGGCTCAGAGGGGGCCGAACCCCGAACCGCACCCCGAACGCGCACAAAAAATCGAAACAAATCTCTAAAAATCTACAAGAATTTACAGGGGCCCTACAGCTACTCTACCTGCACTTGCACCTACGCGAAACCCATCCCCGTGCTCACAGTCATGACTCGTTCCACCACGAGGCCCTCTCCCTTTCCCTCCCCACTTTGCAGCCCTGAGCCGATACTCCGTTCCGATCTTGGCGACCGATTTGAGGCTGACCCTGCTCTTGCGTGTGCGTGTGCCCGATGTGTTGGTGATGAGGTGGTTAGCCGCTGTGTGACAGTGGCAGTGACGAAAAGGTGGAATGACGCACGTGCGCCTGAGGTGAGCAGACTCGGAGTCTGGCCAGGGCCCTGTAACACTCGTCTTCAATATGGTAGGCAGACACGCATGCACGTGAACGCAAAAGAATAATTACCGGTATACTTCGTCAACGTTCTGGGACATGCGCCGCCTTCTGAGGTCGCAATCGAGGTAGTCCGCCCGCAGACGACGAGTTGAAGGGGACGGCCATCTGATCCGCATATGTAATTGGCACCGCAGTTCGTCGTGCTCACGGAGCGGCGTGGAGGTTTCTTGTTCAAGCTGGCAGATGCGCAGGGTCAGCGGTGGCAGCGCGGCGATCGTTCTGAAGAAAACGTGAGTGCGGTTTGGAGCTTGGTCATGGTCTGCTTGAGCTACAGAAGAGACGAGTCAGAGATCGGGTTGCAGCGAGTCCAAGTCGGCTTACTTGTTCGATGTAGGCCTTTCGTCCCTCCTTCCGCATCGTGGTCGCCGAGTTGCTCGTGGTCGGGTCGTCGCCACCTTGTCGTCGTAGTCGTAGTCGTCGCCACTGTCGTCGCGTCGCGGTCGCGGTCGTTGTCGTCTCCTTGCGGTCATCGTGGTCGCAGTCGTGGTCGGGTCGTCGCCGCTTCGTTGCACCGGTCGTCTTTGTCCATGTCTTTGCCGCCCCGCATTGACATGGTTGCTGTCGTCGTCGTCGTCACCTCAGAGTTGTTGCGGTCACAACGAAGTGGTCGTCGCGGTTCATCGTCGCGTTGCCGTTGCCACCACGACAGACCATCGTCGTTGCCCGTGTTCTCCTCATCATCATTGTTACTTGAATCGACCGAAGTCGCCGAGTTACCGGTGGTGGACGACGGCTTAGTGTCAGATGTTGAAACTGGGGTATTCGGGGTGGAAGAAGACGAGGAGGGAGTAGACGAGGTAGACGAGCTGGTCGTCGTGGGCGAACTCGTTGAAGTAGAACTCGACGTGGACGAACTGGATGAGGTCTGTAGGGTGAGGTCAACACCCCATAAAAATATCAGGGTTGAAGTAAATCTCTTTACCGAGGAGCTCGAAATTAAGGAAGAAGACGATGAACTAGAGGCGATTAAATTAGAGACCGAGGAAAGGAAAGTTGTGGCGAGGGTGTTAGTGAGAGGGAAGGGCTTGGAGACGGAGTGGAGGAAGTACTCCCGACAGGATAATACGCGACCGAGTCGGGACCGTCACGGTCGGGATCGCTCGCGGCCGAGGCGTCATCGCCATTGCACGTTCCACAGCAGCGAGGAGACGGCGAGCACGACAGCACCAAAGAAGGTGCCTGACGTAGTAGCCCGTCGTCTTCACCTCTGCGTGGAGGTGTGGCCTCCGGTGCTGTGCAGATCGTGACTTGCTACAGCGGGGAAAGGGAGTGGCGAGGTACTAAACTAAAGAGCGGTGTAGTAGTGGTAAGTTATCTTGAAAATTCAAAACAAAAAAAAACTACAGTACAGTAAGTCACGTTCATTGTGTCGATTGCGTGGCGTGGGCAGTGCGTGGGAAGCGTTTCACGTATTCTTCGACAACCCCTCTGTAAGTTACAGTGATTAAGTTAACGGTTCATAACGCGCATAACGGACCACACCGCCCTTGCTGCTACCGTCCCGCCCCAGTCGTTGCTACGTCATCAACCACGGCCATCACCGGAAAGATGGAGCTTGAGTCCCGCGCATGGGCCTCAGTCTTGGTATCATCCTCATTGAACTCGTTGCTATCGCCTTCCCTGTTGTCGTCTGACTGACTCATCCTGTTCCCACTTCCCACCAGAGCTCACATCCCGGGACCATTCTGCAACGTCGACATTCATACACACCCGTCGTCTTTACAAGGTCCTGGCCTACCCCCTTCAAACGCCGTGCTACCCCACCCAGTTCCCGGCGGGCCACCCTTACCCGCGAACTACCACCAGTTCCGGCGCGGCCTCAGCACCTTTCTCTTTCGCCTCCCTCTCTCACCTTCGTCCCCTCCGTCAATACACTTCGGAGATGGGCTCGCCTGAATACGATACGATGTCCACGCCTCTGTTGGCATCGCTTGGAAGAGCCAGAACCGGGTCGTTACCAGCCAATGTCCGGTCAACGTCCTCCAGCGATACCCCGGTGATGACCCTGTCCTAGAGGACGATGGTTTACACACCTGCCCCGCACTAGAATGTCTCGTCATCGGCGAGGGCGGTAAGATTTAGGCGCAGGCCCCTGTCCTCGGCAGTATGCTGGTGGCAGGCGAGAGCGCCTGCGTCGAGCTCCAGGTGAAGAATCACTCCGCGAAGAAAGTACGTTCCTCTTCCCGTTCTTATCCTTGCGTTCAAGTTTTATCATATATGCTTTGCACAGACGACAGGTTTACATATCACGCTCTGCAGGCATCTGCATCTAGTATTGTTCATTCCATCTACGACGCGCTGACATTTATCACAGCTTCCCTGGCGAAACACCCGCCATTGTTGACAGCACCGAAGCCGCTGCCCCGCGTGCCCCCCCGGCAACACCACTGCCCCTCCGCGGGAGTCCGCGCCCCCATAAAAACAGCATAGCTGCTGCAGTACCGTGCGCCAACGCAGGCTGCATGCGATGACGGCGAGGGCGACGATGGCGACGGCCATAATGGTGAGTCGGAGGCGGTAACGTCAAAGCGATAACGGCAATGCGACGACAGCAACGCGACATCGTGACACCGACAACGAGCGGGGGTGGTGCTGCGACGGCGACGCGGTGACAGCAGCGACGATGACGGGGACGACCGTGCGTTGATGACAACGACGATGGGGGTGACCGTACGGCAACAGCAACGACGACGGGGACGACCGTGCAGCAATGACAACGTCCGTGTGGTGCAGCACGTCTATAGCAATGACGACGACGAAGGGATGGGGCGGGCAGCAGGGACAGTGGTGTTGGCAGGTGGGGTAGTCCAGTAGTACTAGCTACCTGTAGATACATGCAAAAAGTATACTTTTTCAGACTACCAGTACTGGCCCAAGGCAGCGGTTCGAGTGCAGTCCGGTCCGGACCGGGTTCACAAGAATTTTGGACAATGGTGAACCCCGAACCGGACCCTGTAGTCAGGCGGCCGCGGCAGCGAACCGGACCCGAACCTGAACCGGACCTCGGGTGCGGTCCGGTGCGGTTCGGGTCCGAACCCCAATCCGGACCGGACCGCGGCATCCCTACCCAGCACCTGCTCAAAGTCATGCGATCCGATGCACCTGGCATGTGGGCCGCGGCATAGCGACAGGGCCATTACGCGGCCGACACGCACTTGTTCCTCTGGTGTCACGATCCAATTGAAGTGGACGCTTACTATACGGTGATGACCTCGTTTGTAAGTGATTATGTGTCATGGACTAGTATCAGTCAGCAGTATGAGTCACATGCCGGTGTGGCATGACTCATTCCCATCTTAGTAGTAATAGGGTTCGAGCTATTATTGCTAGTCGTAGTACGGGTTCAGGAGGAGTTTCAAAACTGCCTCTCATGTGTATATAGACAGGCCGGGGAAGACCAAGTATCGCCATCTTGGTCTTCTTCTAGAACCACCACCTTCCCTTCGCATCTCCCTCTTGAGAGCTTGTGTGCCGACCCTGGCATCGCCCTAAGGAGTAGTGTCGTACCTCTTCACCCTTTCCTCTACTTCTTCCCCTTGTCCTTGTTGAGACGATCTGCCTAGTGACCAGAGTTGTCCTAGTGCATCCAAGAAGTCAAGCCCCTTGCAAACTGTGTTGCAACCTCGGGCAAACATCATGTGATCACCAATGACTCCGTGTATCGCTAAGTTGTGAACACCCTCTCGTGTCCAAGTCGGACCTAACGTGTAGCGTCTACCACGGACGCTTGCCTGACTTAGGCGTTCTGAGGCGCGACGATCCTAGAGAGGTAGAAGTTCCTATTGGCTGGGGTAGTAGGGTGATGAGTGGGATGAGGGAAGAGGCGATCTTCTGGCCCTGCTTGATACCTGTGAAGGTCGTCCCCTTGTTGTAGTCCGATAGGAGGGGTGGTGGTGACTCGGAGTTCGTCCCAGGAGTCGTGATTGAGGACGTAAAAGATAACGAAGTGCTTTGCTACTCATTCGTTGCGGTAGAGGAAGACTTGGTGATAGGTTGCGTCCAAAGGATAGTCCACTGCCCAGAAAGGGACTTGGGATAAGTAACGGGGATCCCTGGTCTAAGGGGATATGCTGGACAACTTGCTTAAAGGGAGAGATTCCCCTTAGCTCAGATATGAAGAAGGTGGTGGTATTGAAGAAGACCAAGATACTGTTCTTGGTCTTCACTCGGAACTACTTATACAGATATCCGCGGGCTTTCAAGCACCACTTTAAGTACTACTAGCCACTAGCGTAAGTAGAGCAAACCCTAGTACAGCTATCCTAGTAGTGAGTCATGATCCAAGCCATATCGTACACAATCACATGGGCCGGAGCTTACCTGTGTTGCGATCGGACTCATCGGTACGGACTGCGGACTCGTGGGGTTCTGACTACCCCAGTATTAGTCAGGGACAGTCGTCTCAGTCAGCCTCAGATCGGTTATCACATGTATATGGTACGGACTTGACTCATACCTAGGACAGTCGTAGTAGGGTTCGAGCTACTATCGCTACTGGGTACCTTACATTCTGGAGGAGCTTCAAAGCTCCTCATCAACTGTATATAGGACTAGCAGTACGAAGACCGAGCTCCCTAGCTTGGTCTTCTTGAATCCTTACTTCAATTCTCATCTCTTCCCTCCTCGTCTGCCTCCTTCTCTCTCTCTGCCTACTGCTGCGCCTGGCCCTTGTGAGGCAGGTCATAGAACGACGCATACGCCTGGTGGACTTTGCCCCAGTGCTTGCAACGATCACGTACCTGCTGAGGTTGTGTATCTACATCCGCTAAGTCGTCCCCCATACACTAGGCCACTCTGTCACCGCTCAAGTCGAGCATCGTTAGGACAGGCCTAACGCAACATTAAGACCAAGCTACTCCCAAGACCGACACAGTGGTGCCCACAACCGGAGATCGGTGGGGCTGGAACCAAGTCCAATCGTACATCATCCCTAGCAGAGGAGAACGAACATCCTCACACACTACTTGAAAGCTGCCAGGTGGAGGACACATAGGGGAGAAACTGGATACTTCGTCGACTTTCCCAATCAACCAAGTCGTTACTACCCAGTTGAGTTTAGCTTCGAACACACTTGCTGGTGCATACTCGCGACAAACGACGCAGGAGTACGAACAGTAGTCAGACTGACGACACACGAATATCGGTGCGACATCCTAGAAAGCGAGGTAGTCCCCCTAGCAAGAGCGGGACCCATCGACGGTGCAGCCACTGCAAGCACCACAGAAGAAGAAGACTCCGGATCAGAACACAGTGACAAAGAGTCCGAAGAAGATCACCTCTCACAAGTAAACGCAGAAGAACAGGAAGAGCTCGCAAACCTAGCAAACCAGGCTGCAGGGATCACGCTTGACGAAGCTGAGCAGATAATCGTTCAACCACCTGAGGAGATGACAACCACACAGCTAGAACCCACGTATGCGCTCCAAGAAGACCCCATACAACAACCACATGACGGAGTCCCAGAAGACCTACTCCCCATCAACCCTGACACCGGGCATCGGATGACCGCAGACGATGCGGCCCTGATGAGGGCCATCAGGCCCGACGAACCAGACCCTCCCGAAGGAGGAGGTCCACCTGGAGGAGGCCCAAGAAGAGGCCACCACGGAGGAGGAGGTGGAGGACACGGAGGTGGAGGGGGACCACCCGGAGGAGGCAGATTCCCGGGAGTAGGCCCCATCGGTAACCAGCCTCGATCATCTGACAGGCTTCAAGGCAACCCGCCTATGGTCTTTAATGGCGAACGCACCAAAGCCCTACAGTTCAGAGCACAATGGAACCTCTACCAGGGGGTCAACAGTACAAGCGACATTATGCGCAACTACTACCGCCGATCGCTCCTTTTCCTCAGCTACATCCAGGGAGACCTGGTCAACGAGTGGGTAATGTACATGACCAACTGGCTAATGTGTCAGACGGAAGCCGGATTCCCCGAACATACCCGACGCCTTTGGGAAGAAACTCTCCACGCATTTATGAGGAGGTTCTCAAACACCATGGAAAAGGAACAAGCACAGTCAGAACTACGCAAAGGTGTTCACATGAAGGAAGGAGACATTGATAGCTATGTGGCTACCTTTGAACGTCTCGCTCGACAAGCTGACTACAACCTCGATGCTCCACAAACAATAGACCTATTCACGGCAGGACTGCCAAAGGGGTTGTTCACCAAAGTCTACGAACAATATGAACCCACTACATTTGAGGCATGGAAACAAGCGGTGATGAAGAAGCAGCAGCAGTATCTGCACTTACAGGCACGTGTCAATTCGATAAAACCTTCTACCCCGAAGACTACTCCACGTCCCAGTACCTGGGGGCCCCCACAAAGTGGATGGGCACCAAGAAACCCACCCCACCAGCAGAATCCCAACGCCATGGACACCTCGGCGGACCGAACAAGGGCACGAGGAGTAGAAACTGAAGGCACCCAGGCAAGACTCGCCAGAGCAGAATTTATACTCGGAGGCCAACAACGACCACCTTACCCACCCAGGGGGGGCTCAGAACGCGAGGCAGAGGAAGGGGGCTTCCCCGAGACGCAAGGGAAGTCATCTGTTACACCTGTAACCAAAAGGGACATTTCAGTCGCTACTGCCCACAGAACCGAGACGCCACACCAAGCAGCAGTAACCAAAGGTCAGAAACGGACTACTATGCGCAAGAACCAAGGGTTGAAGTACGCGCAGCAATGACCCCGCAACAGCAAGCGCAGGAATGGCTCCAGGGAGTGGCTGGAGCTTCGGATGAAGTAAAAGACCTGGTCCTCCAAGATCTGTGGGGGAAGGAGGGTTTTCAAAACGCCTGAACCCGTCGGCCTGGGTGAGGGCGCTCCGTTGTAATTCTGTAATCATCACATGCTATCGATCATTGAGAATCCCAGTTTCCGTTCAAACAAGTTACAACATGGCTGAAGTAAAAGCACTGGTGGACTCCGGAGCCACAGACAGTTTTATCAAACCCGTGTTCGCTAAGCAGATGGGGATCGGTCTCCAAGAATTGGAGACCCCTAAAAAGATATGGAACATCGACAACTCGGAAAATAAAGCAGGACTAATCACGCATTACACAGATCTTGATGTCCAGACCAAAGGAACCCACAAAACAATGAGGTTCCTGCTCACTGACACAGGAAACGAAGACATCGTCCTCAGCTACCCCTGGCTAGCCGCCTACGAACCACAAATCAGCTGGCAACATGCAGTCATCAAAGAGGACGCGTACCCAGTGGTCCTCCGCACCACACACCCTAGGGACAGGGGGGTGACCATCGCGTTCACCCCCACTGCAGAGTTTAGCGAAAAAGAAAAATGCGATGCGATACAGCAGCTCTACAACGAATGGGACGCGGTCAAAGCGCGTACCACCGCCACGGATCTAGCCATCGAAGCACAGCAGTTCACCAGCACCACCGAGATACCAGACGAATACAAGGACTTCGCAAAGGTATTCAGTGAAGAAGAGTCCCATCGATTCCCGCCTTCTAGTGATTGGCCCGGGTACAGGTAACCCGCCGGGTATTGGGTCGGGTATTGCCGGGTACGGGTACGGGTAGCCATCTTCAAACCCGAGGCAAACCCGTACCCGTACACGGGTTCCCACAGGTAAAGTGCACCTGAAGACAGGCCGCGTGTCCCTCTCCCTTCCCCTCACGCACATCCCGAAGACCAAATACGAAGCTACGTTTTCTTTTTTTCTTTTTTCTTTTTCTTTTCCCCATTCGTCTCTAACCAGTGCAGGCCGCAGGTCAGTGGCAACCTCGTCATCACCTTCACAAAGGTCTCTTCCCACCCCCTTGACACCTCGCGACATATGAGCACCCAACCTGCCTCTGCTGCTCCCACCCCTCACCTGCCGCTCACGTATGTGTACGCAGGTCATCCCGTTGTCGCTACCTCCCTTGTCACCGTCTCGTAGCATTTGGCCCCACTCAGATGAGTTTTGCTTTCACTTTTGTTTTTCTTTTACCCATTTCGACCGGGCAGGACCTCCCGCGACTGTAACGACTTCGCTGCACCCTCAACACCACCACCCGCACCCGCTGTCCCTCGACCCTGCCACCTTGACCTGGCTGCGACACCCTCGACCCTACCGACCTGGCTACGACCACCACCTCGACCCTGCCATGCTGCTGCCACCTCGACACGGCCGCCACTGCCAACTCGACCCCGCTACGACGCTTCCACCAGCGCCATGTACCTCGACCCGCACCGGCACCATCTCAGCATAGCCCCCACTGCCACCTCGACCCCACTACGACGCTTCCACCAGCGGCGTGCACCTTGACCCGCACCGGCGCCGTCTCGACACACCCCCACTGCCACCTCGACCCTGCTACGACGCTTCCACCAGCGCCGCGCACCTCAACCCGCACCAGCATCGTCCCGACACAGCCCCCACCGCCATCTCGACGCCGGCGCCCCCCACCCGTTCATCCCGTCTCGACCCCACCCCATCGCATCGGCGCCATTTCAATACCACATGTCAACCTGCCACACCGTTATCGTTCACGCGTGATCCCTAGACAGACAGCTCACATCCCTGTAGTACCTGTAGTAGTGTATATAAGATCAATAAATTTGATGTGTATGTGTACACCTGTACACATATGACCCGAAAACCTGCACGGGTTTTCGTACCCGTGTGACCCGTGTGAACCCGCACCCGAACCCGAGGCCACCCGTACCCCTCATCATGGGTACAGGTTTTGTCCGGGTCGGGTACGGGTGGCTCCAAAAATACCCAGGGGTGACCCGAGCCAATAGCTACCACCTTCGCGACCTTGGGACCATGCCATCGAGTTCAAGAAGGACGCGCCGGACACCATCGATTGCAAGATCTATCCCATGTCGCGCGACGAAGACACAGCCCTCCGGGTGTTCTTGGACAAGCAACTAGCAAAGGGGTACATTCGACCGTTGAAGTCTCCCTATGCCTCACCCTTCTTCTTTGTCAAAAAGAAGGATGGAAAGCTCCGACCTGTCCAGGACTACCGAAGGATCAACTCGTTCACCGTGCGTAACCAATACCCCTCCCGCTCATCCAAGAACTCATCACGGACCTGGGGAACGCGGACGTCTACACTAAACTCGACATCCGCTGGGGGTATAACAACGTCCGCATCAAGCCTGGCGACGAGGAGAAGGCCGCCTTCAAAACCCACCACGGGTTCTTCGAACCGCTGGTTATGTACTTCGGCCTCACTAACTCGCCAGCCACCTTCCAGGAGATGATGGACTACCTCTGCAGCCCCGTTATCCTTAAACACAAGCCGCTGGGTACCACCATCCGGGTGTACATGGATGACATTGGCATCGCCTCTCGCAGTGGCATGGCGGGCCACATTGCAGCTGTACGTGACATACTCCAGATCGCAAAGGACAATGACCTGTTCTTCAAGCCAGAGAAGTGCGTCTTCGGCGCCCCAGTGATTGATTACCTGGGGGTAATCCTTGAGAAGGGGGTGACTTGCATGGACCCTGTCAAGGTCGCCGGTATCCGCAACTGGCCGACGCCTACCACGGTCAAACAGGTCCGATCTTTTCTTGGTTTCTGCAACTTCTACTGCCTCTTCATCAAGGGCTTTGCCACACATGCATGCCCACTGAACAGGCTAACGAGGAAAGACACCGAATGGCAGTGGGGACAAACAGAGGCAGATGCCTTCACGAAGCTCAAGACACTGGTCACAAGCGAGCCCGTACTGGCACACCCAGACCCCAAGGAACAATTTGAGATGGAGGTAGACGCATCAGGCTTCGCAGTGGGCGCTGTACTCTTGCAACGCAAAGAAGACGGCAAACAACACCCCATAGGCTACTACTCGGCGACATTGAACGAAGCAGAGCGCAACTACGACATCTACGACCTAGAACTGCTGGCCATCGTCAAAGCCTTCCGCCACTGGAGGCCCCTACTCGCGGGCTCACCACACAAAACCAAAGTATTTTCCGACCACCTCAACCTGCAATACTGGAGGTCACCGCAGAGGATAAGCAGATGCATCGCAAGGGAAGTACTAAAACTATCCGAGTACAACTTCGAGATTCACCACATCAAAGGCACGGCCAACGGGAGAGCAGATGCACTCTCCCGACGACTGGACTACGACCAAGGGGACAACGACAACAAGGACGTAACAGTCCTCCCCAATGCACTCTTCGTATGAGCCACGCAAGTTGAGGTGATCATGCCAAACGCTCTAACGATCGGACCGGGGGAGATGGAGCGACCAGACGCAATGTACCATCAAGATGAGGATTACCTCTGCCCATGGGTAAATGCACATCGGCTGAAGAAAATCGAAGGCACTTGGTACAAAGAAGGAAGATGAGTGGTGACTGGCGGACTATATGACAAGAGGAGTATCATTTCCGCTCACCATACGCCACCAGTCTACGGACACCCAGGCATTAACAAAACCGCACAGTTGGTGGGACGATCCTACTGGTGGCCGAACCTCATCCAAGACGTACTAGACTATGTTAAAGGATGCGCTGATTGTCAGAGGCATAAGGCGAACAGCCGACCAACCCAAGCACCACTGTCTCCAATCTATCCGAATCCCGAAGCGCTCCCCTTTGAAACCATCGCACTGGACTTCATCACCAAACTCCCCCAGTCACAAGGGTCTGATTCGATCCTCACCATCACGGATCACGACTGTACCAAGGCAGCCGTCTTCATCCCCTGTCAAGAGGAGATCACAGCGGAGGGAACCGCTGCTTTATACGCTAAGCACGTCTTCTTGCGATTCGGACTCCCCTCCAAGGTGACCAGTGACAGAGACCCACGCTTTGCGTCCCGGTTCACGAGGGAACTGTGCAAGATCCTAGGGATTTCACAGAACGTTTCCACCGCCTACCACCCTCGGACGGACAGACAGTCCGAACGGACTAACCAGTGGCTCGAGCAGTACCTCCACTTCTGGGTTAATGAGCGGCAAGATAACTGGGCGGCATACCTCCCTATAGCGGAATTCACGCACAACAACTGGCCCCATGAGACCACAAGGAAGTCCCCCTTTTACCTCCTGATGGGGTACAATCCGCGCACTGATTGGATCGATAGGCCGTTGCCCATACCCCAAGTAGCGCTGAGAATAGATCAGTTCCAGGAGGCTAGAGCGCAGGCTAAGGCGCTCCTCATCAAGGCACAAAAGTCATGGGTCAAACACAAAGATACGCCCAGATACCAAAAAGGCGACCTTGTATGGCTCAAAGGACGTCACCTGCGCACCAACCAACCAACTGCCAAGCTTGGGCCCAAAAGACATGGCCCCTTTTGGGTCGCTCAGGTGATGTCCCCAGTCAACTATCACCTGGAACTTCCCACACAGTGGAGTATCCACCCGGTGTTCCACACCGATCTTCTCACCAGATATCATGAAACTGCGACACACGGGCCAAACTATCAGCACCCACCACCGGATTTGGTAGACGGAGAAGAGGAGTACGAGGTCGAGAAGATTCTAGACTCGCGAAGGTTTGGAAGAACACAGAAACTCCAATACCTCGTGAAATGGAAGGGATACCCCAACTCGGAGAATCAGTGGGTCGACCGAAGCGAAGTATTCACTGACCAGGCCGTCAAGGACTTCAAAGCACTCAATCCCACACAGGAAACACATATAAGGAGGCTTCGCCACGAGCTAAGTCCCTCAGCAACTCCTGCTACATCCTCTCAACCTGTCTACCTTCGCACAATGTCTTCCTGCTCGCTCCCGTCGCAGTCCACCATCGACACCGTCGTCGAGGCCCTCGTCACCACCCATGGGCCTGCCACCCACGAGGACGCCATCGCCGTCCTCTGATCCTTCCCCGACCCAACCATCGGAGGAGTCGCCGATTCCCCCGGTGCGCAACCTCTCACCGCCGACTACAACGTCTCGGTGGAGGAGGAGTGCACCATACTCAGCATCGAGGCGCCAGATAGCCTCGTTTGACACCTTGACGGACACGGTGACACTGAACCTGTCGAGGTACCACGTGGAATTTGGGCCCGTGCGGCTGTGGAAGGAGGTCATGAAGGAATGGAGGGACGAGCAGCTGTGGAGGGCACAGTAATGGCGGCAGGAGCTGAGGCATCGACGCCTCCTGGCGCAGACTGGGGTCTGGCCGAGGATGCTGCCGACGACTACCCAGCTACGCCCCCCCTCATTTGCTCCACCACAGACACTGACGACCCACGCGAGACCCCCTACTCCCTCAACACTGACGGCTCCCCCATGTACAAGCGGGACCTCGGAGTCATGGGCCCTTCCGCCCACCAACCCCTCGTCACCATCAACACATGCGTCCCCACCAGCTTCACGGCCAACCAGGGGACGGACTACATACTGTTCCGCATCGTCTCCCCCGACGGGGTTGAGCGCGAGGCCTGCTACGTCCAGGTGATCATGGGGCCGGACCCTTTGGTCGTGGGCATCATCGATGAGTCCGACAAGGTCTATGCGTGACCTCTTTACGCCGCCCCCCACTTCACCTACGGCGGGAAGCCCATCTACCCGAACATAGATATGGCCCTCTTCACCGAGGCCTTCGAGGATTGGGCATGCGTCGACCGCTGCCTCGACGCCATCCACGACCCCTCCCTCACCACGGAGGTCCACCACTACCGCGCCGCAGCACGCGAGGAGGAGCGCCTCAACCAGCGGATCGACGACCTCATCGCCGCCCTGGGGGAGGTCGCCGGGAAGGCGACGGCCAGCCGCCGCCGACTGGAGATGGCCAATGCGATGGAGCACATTGAGGACGAGGCGGGCACTATGGTGGATCACGAATTGACGAAGAAGAAGACGCGTAGGGGTAGGAAGATCGGGCAGCAGCCGCAGCGCACCAGGATCAGGTACGAGGAGGAGGGCTTCGGAGCGTCGGGACGTTGCACCTAAAGAGGAGGTGATGTTGCGATCGGACTCATCGGTACGGACTGCGGACTCGTGGGGTTCTGACTACCCTAGTATTAGTCAGGGACAGTCGTCTCAGTCAGCCTTGGATCGGTTATCACATGTATACGGTACGGACTTGACTCATACCTAGGACAAGTCGTAGTAGGGTTCGAGCTACTATCGCTACTGGGTACCTTACATTCTGGAGGAGCTTCAAAGCTCCTCATCAACTGTATATAGGACTAGCAGTACGAAGACCAAGCTCCCTAGCTTGGTCTTCTTGAATCCTTACTTCAATTCTCATCTCTTCCCTCCTCGTCTGCCTCCTTCTCTCTCTCTGCCTACTGCTGCGCCTGGCCCTTGTGAGGTAGGTTGTAGAACGACGCATACACCTGGTGGACTTTGCCCCAGTGCTCGCAACGATCACGTACCTGCTGAGGTTGTGTATCTACATCCGCTAAGTCGTCCCCCATACACTAGGCCACTCTGTCACCCTCAGTAAAAACGAAGAAGTCGGAATGAGTCAGCGGCGGTCCGGATGCGGTCAGCTGGGGTCAATTCGGGTCAAGCCGAGTCCGCCAGCAGTCAGAAATTTTGCACAAGTCCGACCAGGCCGGACGAGAGTCATTGGTAGTCGTTTGTAGTCAGGTCTAGTCAGGTGTTAGAATACTAGGGATTCGAAATTGCACCTTTTTTTTTTTTACATAATGGAGCTCAGTTGGTTGTGTGTAATCCGCGTATTCTATTCACAACTTGGTGTATCTATTTACCGTAATATCATTCGGGAAGCAAATCAATTCCATTGCAGACTACAACTGTGTTCCATCTAAATAAAAAAACCTACGAACATCCAAATCAACGCAGCCCTTCCGTGTAACTAACCCACCACAAGCCCCGAGGTTCCTCTTCTTCCTCCGTGTGCGCGAGCATCACCTTGGCCCGTTTCTGGTCGTTTCCATAGATTAATTCGAGCAGCTCTGAGACACCCTTGAAGTGGCCGCGATTAGTGAGCGAGTGAAGGTCCAATGTGACAAGGTCGAAGATGTAGGATCGCAGCCGAAGGAAGGAGGTGAGGGCTCGATCGGTGGTGGCGACTCTTGGACCATCGGAATACTGGACCTCGGTGTTGGGAATGGGGAATGATGGGGGCTTGAAAGGGAGTGCGACCAACTGACGGAAGGAGAAATTCTCACGGGTACGAAGGTATCACGAAGTCAGACGTGTGGGGGTGGGTGGACAGATTGTGCAACACTCGATAGAAGCGTTCCGCCAAGGCAGGCATGATGTTGAATAGAGGTTCGGCGTATGCGATCGTTTCCGGATCACCTTTGCTCAACTGACGGACGGAGAAATTCTCATGGGTACGAAGGTATCACGAAGTCAGACGTGTGGGGGTGGGTGGACAGATTGTGCAACACTCGATAGAAGCGTTCCGCCAAGGCAGGCATGATGTTGAATAGAGGCTCGGCGTATGCGATCGTTTCCGGATTACCTTTGCTCCGGTTAGTCTGAGGGATCCCGATATTCATCCAGTCGATAATGTCATGTAGCGTTGCAGAACGAAGACGCGATGAAAAGCTGTGTGAATTGAGATAGGGAAAAGTAAAGTAAAGAGTCGAGGATAGGAGGAATCCGATTTCGATGGAAGACGGAACGTCGGGGGTGGGACTATAGTAGCGTCGACAGCGTGAAAACCTGCAACGCTACGACCAATACAAGAAAGTTAAGAGAGGAGCGGGAGATTGGGCAACGATCAGGGTCCATGGGGAAGCGAAGGTGTGGAAGAATGAATGAAGTATGGCCGAAGTAGCAACGCGGGTGGCGTCGACGACGTGCACTAAAGAGTGGTTAGAAAGGTTAAGAAAAATGAGAGCGCACGATTGCCCGAGACAAAGGGAGCAAAGCTAGGGAAATCAATCAAAGGAATGGGGGCGGAAATGGAGGCGCGGTGCTGATCGGCCAGAGACGAAGGCATGGACAAAATCAATAGGATGCGACAAGGCCAACTTGATGAACGAACACTGATGAATGGGTCGCAGATGGCAGTGCTAGGGTGGAAAGCTGGAGGCCGACGACGCAGCGATTGAGTTCGGAATGTAGCTGTCCTGATCTTCGAGGCTATGGGCGAACGAGGGCATCCGATGAAGGCGACAGGAACGACCACGCGAGGACGAAAGAGACAACAAGATTTTGAGGACAAGATGGAGAGACGAGAAGAGTGTAGGAACGAGACCGTCGGGAGGTTCGGTGGAGAGTATTGTAGTCTGAGTCAGGTCCGAGCGGGAAATCATGTACGCGTACATCATATCAAAAACACTTCTTGGCAATCTTGGATTCTGGGGCACTTTCAAGCGTAGAATCCTCGACATGCTTGAACTTCGGCTGCATTCTATCCAAGGCAACACTGTCCATAATGGCGGTCGGCCTGTTGATCGCCTCGACCGTCGTCGTCTTTCTTTCCTATGCGGATCTCCACGATGCTCTTGTCTTCTCCGCTTTTTCTCTCCTCTGTGGGTCTTCGTGGTGCTCCTATGCGGATCCTCGTAATACTCACCACCCCTAGCCGTCCAGTCTCGACGACACCAACAACACCGATGGAGGCGATAAGGGCAACGGACGATACAGTATAACGATCAACGTAACGATGGTTTGGGGGACATGTAGGAAGTGTACAGTTGGGCAGCCCAGACGCAGCGGATGTGAGTTTTTCCCTGTCTCTGGTGGAGGGATGCTGCCCGCTCAGCTCTTCTATCACAGACCGTTCCTCCGACCGATCCCTCTCCTTCCCTTCGAGCACTGTCTCTCACGACGGTGTTAGCACCTATACCGTCTCCAGAATGATCCCATGTCCCTTTGCCTATAGTTCCGGCAGTTTTTCTTATCCTTATGAGGACAGATATCTTGGACAACTGGCCTCCTCAAGAGGAGGCCATTTCGGAGGACGTCCCAACGCCCCTCTTGTCGATGCACAGGTCGACCGTCTCGAGACCGGTAGGTCCCCACCACGCAGTATTGGATGAGGCTCACTCTACTTCACAGGCCTCGCCAGCGAGCATTCCTCTTCTGAGGACGTACGCTCCTAGCCTGCCCGGCTCACCGACGGGACTATCGACGGCCATCTGCTGCACGAGCCGGTCACCTCCATCCCATCTTGCGCCGTGGCGCCATTCACATGACCCAACACCGTCATTCACCCTCTGTGCCACTGCTGCCGCGTTCGGTTGGAGAGTCTGAGGGTCGTCATCACGGATAATGTCAACCGGCTCCTTCAATACACACGCGGTGTTGGGAACGACAACGCGACAATCAAGGTGTTCACGACCATCTTGGGAGAAATCCAGAACGAACTTCGCAATCTGGCTGATTACATTCACGAAAATGAGGTAGTTCAAGGACCTGCTCTATTGGCGGAAGCAACGTCATATCGGTGAACCTCGCGGAGCGACTATCCATCCCCGGGCCCCACTTAGCCGTTAGAGATCGAGCCACATTCCGTCTATCCCCTATATCGTATTCTCCTGGAAGATCGTCGCCCATCCCTCATCACCATCCAGCTCTTGGTCTCAGATATTTCCAGTCATCCCCATCCACGCGTTCGCCTCCCTTGTCAGGTGAATATCTCTCCCGGACATCACACCCTGTGTCACCTACGCCGTCAGCGCGCCCGAGTACAACCGTTGGCCTGAGGGCCGTACCCGTGACTCCGGGCATAGCTAACTGTCAGCATTTTGCCAACGCGTTCCCTGAACACAAGACAACGCAGAACTAGTTGGACAGTTGCGACGTCTCGAGGATTGGATCAACAGGCTAGCGGATGTACAGGTTCGTGCAAGAGCGCCGTCTCCTCTACCAGTGTCACTCTTTGATTCTGGGTCTGACAATTCGACCGCGATTAGACGTCTCAGAGAACGGTGGGAATGCGACGCGAGACGCCGACTCGGATGACCACGGATATCTCTACACGACAACGGCAGGGCTCCTTCTCTCCCCTCGACCTCCAGCCCCCGTGCAGATTCAGCTGCCATCAACTGGGGCTTCAAGTTCCGAACTTCCGACTGGATGCACAGGGTCGTGCGAAGCGCCGTCCCCTGAACCCTCCAGGTCCGATGCCGCGACCGCGATTAGACGTCTCAGAGAATGCTTCGGCCCCATATTCGACACTGCGACGACGGCCATAATGACCAACATGGCCACGACGTCCCTCGATACAGATCCCTTCGCCGAGCAAGTCGCGCCGGCGGCAAGTCTTGAAGCGCTCAAAACTTCAAGGCCTTGTCGTCGCCATTCCCTTTCCAGTCAACACCAACCCTGCGGCATAGGCACGGGTTCATCGATGTTCGTCTCCTGCGTGATGGCGCAGTCTGCAGCCTCTGCCGCGACACCCCGTCCCAGTGTCAGCAACTCTTGCTGACGCTTTTCACCCAAGCCCCCAGCCGCTGCACAGCCGCTCCGGCTGCCGGTCTCAGGCTTCTGATCAAACTTTTGATCAGAAGACCGGACGCTTGTGGACCATGACCTCAAAGTGCCAGCGCGACGCTTCTCGGTAGGTCCCCCGCTATGCATTCACTGTCCCCATTCTCAAGACTTATTGCGTGCAACATAGATCCCGGCGATATTCAAGGCTCGGCAAAAACTCGGACACGCCTGGTGCGAATATGGCTGGCTGTAAGTCATTTCCGCTAACTCTGTTCCATTCCTATGACTAAATACATATACAGGTAAGATCAAATCGCCTCGACCTCGGCATCAAGACCACATTCATCTGGTGTTAGTAGGGTAAGTCCCGGGTGTCGACGCAATATATGGACATGATTACTGTAAGTCCAAATCCCAATGAGGCTTACTATTGCTGATGTTTCGAGCACATAGATATCTGAGGACCACTTCCCATACCATCTCCCAAATAGCTGGTGGCGCTCTATCAAGGAACGATAGGCAACAAGGGAGAGGCCAGCAACAGTATAAAAGGCCAAGGCCTCTCCAAATATTGGTTTGTTCTTCTCCACCTCTAGTACTGTTTCATCTAGGGGCTGATCTGTTGACTTTGACATCTTTAGCTGAGCTTCAAAGTACCTTGAGGATCGGGAAGTGTGCTTTTTTGAAAGCTCAAAGAGCTGGCTTGTAAGGGTAGCATGATTGGGAAGAGGGCACTTCCCCCAACACATGACTTCTTTCCCCTCTACTTCAGGGTAAGACTTATTGATTGCCTGTAAGTGCTTCAAACCAATGTTCTTCTTGCTAAATGGTTTGAATAGGGAAGTCCTTTGGACCCTTTCTTCAGGTAGGGGGAAGAGTGCTGGATAGGCAAGATGTAGAAGTCTAACAGACTGCTTGTCTGTTGTGTATGAGACTATATTTTTGAAGGGGGATTTTTTGGACCTGATGCCATGTCCAATATCTCCTATGGCCCGTTCACATGTAGCTTGAGAGCCAAATCTGATAGAGCCATTGTATGAAATATGGTAGGGAACATGAATAAGCTGGAAGATGCATAGTCGGCAGCGGGGAATTTTGGATGGATCATTGCCAACATAGAGGCTTTCAAATCCTTGAAGAAAAAGGGCAATCTTCTTATAAAGCTTGGATAAATCTTCCTCTGTTCTAGTGACAGTTGTCATGGCATACTCTACCACATTGGAGAATATGGCAAAGTTCTTGATCACCTCAGGGTCAAATCCAAGCTCCCATGCCATAGGGACAATATACCAGTGGAGAAGGGCCATCCACTCATATATTTTGTATTGACTTTGGCGCTTTTTGTGAGGGTCCCGAATAGGTCCACAAAAGGATGAAGGTAGTGTCGCCATGGCACTTTCAACCTCTGCTCCAAGTGCTGAAGCAATATCTGGACTCATGTAGACCTGCTCTGAGTTGGAGCTGAATGAAGTCCATATATCCCAGATGTGTGGCATGCAGTTTTCATAGAAGAGATGGAAGGGGTCAAGTGGGAAAAAGAATGGATGTGAGAAGGCAGGGCTGGCAGCACAAATAGGAAGACCAGAGACACCAGTTTCCCGCACAAGTGCTGCGTACTGTGTCTTGTTGCTCTTTACAGCTTCAAGCTTCTTGGTAATTTCCCAGTAGTCCTCTAGAGTCCGAAGAGGCAAGGAAAAAATGTCATAGTCAGGGCGATCACCATTGATCTCTTCTTTTTGAGGTGGGGAGAAGGGATAGTACTGGGATTTAGCACCTATGAGATAATATATAAGATAAAATGATAAAATAATATTCAAGTTGAATACTCATACCTCTGTCTTTACTAGCGCGTGCACCCCGCACCATACTAAAACGGCACCCATGTACAGCCATATGTCCCGCCATTCTGCTGAGTTTTGCAGAACCAAGCATATCTCCAAGAACACCACAAAGATAGACCTTCAAGAGGAAGTGTGTTCCTTTAAGTGCATCAAAGGACCATACACCAACACTAAGCTTTGCAAGCTCCTCATAGAGGACATAAATGAATGACTCCACATTTCCAGGTGAGGAGGGCCCAGGGATGACAAGTGGAATGATGATGTTAGTAGCTTTAGATCGCATGTTGGGAGGGAGGTTTAGGATTGTGACAATGAGGACCCAGACATCAGACTGCTTCTTCATAGTAAGCTGGGCACCATCACCTGAGATGGTTATTGCAGTATCAGTCTCAGATTGGAATAAATGGTTTTCGAAATGATTAATATGGCTAATAGAGCCAGAAAAATCAGAGTATTCAGTGGGGGAGGAATCTGGCTTCAGCTTGTTCAAAGCCTCTTGTAGATGGTGATGCCGATACCGCATGGCTGCTGCCATTGTCTTGTTCATATAAAGTGACTGAATAACAGGGGCAATGGGGGTATAGAGCATTTGAGCCCTTGGATGACCATTCTTGTCATAGCGTGGCTGACCACATAGCCCAAGCCGTTTGTCGCGAACATAGATGCATGACTGAAGGTCTTTGAACTCTCCAGTAAAGGCCATGCAGCTTCTGGGACACATGTCAACCAGCTGAGAGGATAATCCCGTAAGCTCCATGGCAAGCTTTCGCGCCATATACAAGCTAAGGATGCCAGCACCTGCAGCCTCCTGAAGGACCTGTGCATGGAGCCTGTATGCCTTGACAGTACCGCGAGAGTCAGCCCATGCAATGTAGTGCTTCAATGAAAGCTCCTCATCTAGGGTAAGTGTACGACCTCTGGCATCAGTAAGAGGCGGGTGGTTAGGATGTGTGTAGCCAGATAAAAGTTGCTTCCGAAGCTTTTGAATGACTTCTGGTAAGTCAGCAGCTTCAGCAGCAAGGGCCTCGTCTCCTTCAAGATTAGCACCATCTGGCTCTCCCCTAAGCAAAAGGCCATGGTCCAAAGTGTCCGTATGCCCTACTGGGGGAAGCACCAGGGCAGGATGAAGCTGAGGTGAGCCAGAGTCATCATCATCATCATCATCAGAGTCTGAGCTAGGTTGGGACTCAGGCAGCACTAGCTCTGAGTCAGAGAGGTTGGGGTCCATCCCTGGGTAATCGGGCTCAGCACCAACTGCAGCATCAGTAGAGCTTAGATCAATGCCAGTATTGACATTAACAGGACTAAAAAGATCATCTAATGCCATGCAGCAGTAAGCACAGATTCCACTTTACACTAAAATAATACTTACCAGGCTCTATGGCTTCCCCTTGACTGTGATCAGGAATTTCCGAGTGAGTGTCAGCCAGGTAATCATAATTGTGTGCCGCTTTGATGTTAAAAATTATTATTAATATTAATTGTTAAGTCTCCAGGTGAACAACTGTAAAACATACCTTCTGAGCCCTCCGGGCGAGATCCACCAGCAACTGGTGCTGTATCAAGAAGCATAGGGTCCCCATGGACCTGGGAAAGAAGTTCTCTTGTCCGATGAATGCACGATCGCACTGAAGGGGGCAAAATCTGTATTTGATGATAGGGACAAGAGAAAGTCTTGATCTTGCCGGAGATGGGCCTCAATAGTGCGTTTTGTGACACTCTTTGCCCCTCCATCACACTTAGAGCATGGGCAAATGTACCGTTGAGCTGATGGAGGCATGAGTTACACAGGATCGATGAGGATATGTAGATCAAAGGTAGGGACGAGCGAGCAGCGGACTCCAGTGCGGAGCGTGAGAATGGCACGTGTTCGCGTGTTCTAGTCATGTTTGCTTCGCGTTCAACTTACCACTTGTTTTTTTCGTCTTTTTCTGAGAGGCCTGTTCGTATACACCCCTCAGTGCCTCTAAGCTTGAATCATGCACGACGACTTTGACGACGTCTTCAATCAGGACGACCTGCCCCCTCCGGGCCTACGTCTGGACTCTCGCTTTGACTACGACGAGGACAAAGATGAGCGTGACGATTTTGTAGGCACCCAGCATGCGCTGAGACATCCACTGAGGTCAAGGCCACCAATTGACTTTGCTGGAGCTGGACGGTGCTCCGCCAACACCGGCGTCCCTGCATTCAGTGCCGCTACCCGTCCACCTTCCCACATGTCCGACGCAACGCTACACTCCAGTCTTGGCTTTTTGGCACCACACACGTTCCCGTACAAGACGTCTTCATCGCCAAGGCCTTCTCCGGATGTTATTGCCTCACTGAATGTCGCCGAACTTTGTTACAACCCCCACTACCTCAAATTACGCGAGAAGTTCGACCAGGTGTGCAGGGCCCTTGCCATGAAAACTATAGAAGGAGGCTTCACCCCTACCGATACCCTCGTCCCAGACAGTTACCAAGGTGTGTACTTCGTTTTCGAGTCCTGGTATTCACTAAATGACTAGACACCACAGCACCTCCTCTGCGCACTAAAGAGTCTTGCGCGTCGTCTTTGGGGCTGCACGCTGAAGAGTCTCGCGCGTCATCTTTGGGGCCAAGTGATTCGGCATCTCAACAACAGCAGATGAAGTTCGATCCTGCATACGACAAGGCCATCGGAAGTCTTCTCGAAACCGTGGAGCCGCTGCCCACACGGCCACAATACCTTGTGAAAGAGGTCCTATGGTACTCCGATGATTGTGCAACTGACAAGACGTATGGCGACATCATCACGGTGCAAAATCAGTATCGACCGAAGATGAACCTCGCTATCCGCCGCCCGAACGGCTCGAAAGTCTCAAATCAAGAGTTTTCAAACATCCAACGTTCTACCAACATCGCCGTTCAAAAACTCATCAATCTCGTTGACTCGGACCCCATGCACGCTGGCAAGTCTCAGACCAAGACATTCGTCATAACAATGTTCAAGACTGAATACGATCGAGCCATCCTCGAGCTCGAGGCAGAACACAAGCTGCTCCGCCTGTGTTATGCTCATTGGAAAGCCGATAACTTACTTGGTCAAAAACTCCAGCGGCGAAGCGATGCCAAAAAGAAGGCAGCCCGCGCCACTTCTTCAATACCTCCGGATGATACCTCGGAACCATTCACTGCACCAATCCCGCAAGTTTGGGACGCGGCACCCGTGAATGTGGCGAAGCGTGCCTTCGAGTTGAGCCCTGGCCCCAAATCTCCTTCGGCGTCGCAGGCTCAAAAGCGCAGCAAGGATGGCATCGCACTTTCCAAGCAGAAGACTACGGGCCCTTCGGTGCCCTCAAATCGTAAGTACTCTATTCAGCGAAGTTTAAATACTAACTCGTACTTGCACACAGCGCCCCCACGTGCACGCAAGCTTGTTCCTACGTTCCTCAGTCACACCAAGGTGACCAATACAGAGTCCCCATCAACGAATCTCCGCCCTGTCTTTGTTGATCCATCTGGTGCGTCCGCACCACTTTTACAACCCACACCGTTCTGACTCAAGGTCAAATTTGCAGCCGATAATCTTATCGGTGAGTCGAAATTCTCTGCGAGCATGCTGCCACTGACTGTCCTCACAGCGGTCCTTACTTCCGACTTCCCCTCCCTCACAAACGCCGTCACTCTCATTCGCTCCATGAATGCGCAGATCTTGTTCAAGCAAGGCAAATCTTCCAACAATGTCACGACGCTGCTCGAGCGCGTACAATTTGCAGACCCGGGTTCACCGGACATTGACGAGGACAATATGTGTCTAAGTTGGGGCCATGATTTATTCACGGCAGGTGGTATCAGCCCATCGTCCTCACTCACCACCTGGGAGGATGTCGGCAGCGTTGCCACCGCCTTCAAGTTAGTGGCAGCCGCCCTCAAGACGTGTCAGGAAGCACGGCTGATGTGCACGAACGCCGGAACGCCAAAGACAAGTGGCTTCATTAGCGACGTCTATCTCGAGAAAATTCTCGAATGTCTGGAGGGCTGTTGGGTCGGCGCTGGTGGGGTACGTATTCGACTACTCCGAGTTTATTATTCATTTCATTGTCATTGTTGTAGGCGATTACTTCTTCTCGTGTCCCGGTCCTCCCCACCACACCACCTACCCTTTCCGATCGCGATGCTGCGATGTCGCCCCCAAAGCGTGGGATCCTACTCAAAATCAAGCGGCCAATGCCCGTCGCAGATGACGTCACCCCAACCACCCCAGCGGCCCCCACGGAAAACGACTCTACCAGCGCCCAGCAGCCCGCCGCCAGAACAGGACCCACGCAAGAGCCTTCAGTGGCATTAGATGAGGTGTGTCGGGTTCAATTATGACCCCCAAGCTGCTTGCCCACAGCATGTAGGGCACCCGCGCAGATGCCGCATCATTGAAGGACCTTCATGTCGCGGAGCTGCTTACCTGGCTCGGCGACAACAAGCTCAGTGCGCCGAAGTCGAAGCGCAAGGACGGTGTGTCGTATACACTCGAGTTCTGGACTTTCAGATTAATGACCATCGCACAGATCTCATCGCGGCCATTGTCAAGTCCTCGGAGTTCGCGCAGGTCTCCAAGTCGGCCATCCAGGAAATCATCCAGAATGTGAGTTCTCATATTTCATACTTCCCCATGCTGACCGCGCTGACCCCTTGTCGTCAGCGCAAAATGACGAAAGGGTCAAAGAAGCAGCTCGCTGCTGCATTGCCTTAGCGGCACACGCATGAGGCTCTGATCGCTTCGATACTATGTTCATCAAAATACCCGGTTTGGTTTGTCAGTGTGCTTGAGGTTCTGGGGTCTCTTTTAATGTCCAGCGTACATACGATGACTACGACCCTGACCCCAGCATGAATATATTTGACTGCAGAGTGCACAAAAAGGACGCGTGGTGACTAAGATCCGACGATGGATGACAAAATTTGACTAGGGAATTGTCCTCAAATGACTTGAACTGACTAGATCGGACTTGAGATGACCTTGAGATGACCGATGAAACCAACGAAATGGTAAATATAGGACCTCAGATGACCATCGAAAACTAAGATCCTTGACTAGGGAATTGTCCTCAAATGACTTGAAATGACTAGATCGGACTTGAGATGACCGACGAAACCAACGAAATGGTAAATATTGACTGGATAGGACCTTGGATGACCGTCGATTTTGACTAAAATGGACTCGGGATGACCAACGAAAAGCAAATATTGACTAGATCGGACCTGGGATGACTACCTAGATGTCTACAAAACTGTCCAAAAATGACCCAGGATGACTTGTATCGGCCGCGGGCTGACTTATTTTGACTTCGGCTAACTCAAGCAAGCCGACTAATCTAAGTCAATTTTAGTCAATCCGTCACGGAATTTTTGCATATTTACCGCCAGAGGTCATTTTGACTCCCGATGACCATTTCTGACGTCAGCGGACCCGGGCCGACTTTTTCTTTTTTACTGAGTGTCACCGCTCAAGTCGAGCATCGTTAGGATGGGCCTAACGCAACAACCCGGCTGACTGATCCTACTAAGTCCATGACGATATACTGCTGACGCGGTGTCATACCCTTGTACGTCAGTGTTCACTTCCGGGCCGAAACACTCCGTTAGTTCGAACCGTAACATCACCCCCTTTTCAGGGTTGAGCCCCCAGGCTGACCACCCTGCATGGCCTCCCTCATGAGGGCGACTTGCTGCCCTTCCTCTATCCCTGGGCGATAGGAGTCCTGCTCGTCCTCGATGCGGCTGATGGCGTTGGCCCATTGGAGTCGAAGGACGCACTGTCGACGGGTTAGTCCAATTCGGTCCAACTCGTCAATCTTCTTCCTCAGCTCCTCCTCCTTGGCGACGTATCCCGCCTGAAGACACCTGTAGCGGTGTACCTCCGCTGTGAGGGTCAGGTCCTTCATGCCCAACAGGGCCCTGTTGATCGACTCCTTGAGCTCCCCCTCTCTGTCGAGGTAGACTAGGTCGTTGTCGGTGTAGGTGGAGGAGGGGATGTCGTACTCAGGTGTGGCGTGCACCGACTTTCCGTACTGCTGGTTGCTGCCTCGTTGGTAGGTGAGGACAAATGGGTCCACCATAAAGACAAGCTGCGTATATCGAGCTGGGTGTAGCCTCCCCTGAGCGTCGTGAATCTGGAAGGGGATGTAATGGACTCCCCTGTTGTAATTGTACCCGTGGGGTGGCGGTGTTTCCACCCTTCGTTGGGAAACTGGACTGTGTTCCTCCACACGATATCTGCGGAGCACAGGTCGAGAAGCGCGCGACATATGGAGCGGTTCCCCGTCTGTGGAGCATAATGGTGGGGTTTCTTCGCTTGTCGTCGTGAGGTGGTTCCCGTAGATGAGGTGCTCGTTGAGGGGGCAGTGCTCTTGGGATAGATACCGGTTGTAACTCCAGTCTTCTTGAATCTGAGCCTCGTCCGTACGGGAAGACAGTTGTGTGGGAACGTAGCTCGTAAACGCTGCACTTTCCATATGAGGAGACACAGGCAACAGACTGCAGGATGATCCCACTGCGGTGACGGAGATCGCAGAAATGAGGGATGGTATGGGGGACGTTGGACGACTTGCTCCTGGTTGAAGGGGCTGGGGAATCGACAGGGGTGACGATGGCGCGTCTTGGACAATGAGGCTGGGTTGGACGGCAATTGGGAGAAGGTCGTTGAGGACATAGTGTACTTCAACAGCGGGCATCAGAGTCTGAAGATGTATGAGTGGAGAGGAATGTAGGAGTGGGAGATGGGGATGTCTCTTCCAAAAACCCTGCGCTTATATGTGTTTCCCTGGCGGGGTTCGAATGTTTGAAGTCCCGAATTGCATCGTTGGCAAATACGTCGTCCTTCGAGACCCACTGATTGTCCGAATCAGGGTAGCCACGCCATTTGACTAGGTATTGCAATTTCTTGCTTCTGCCAAACCGCCGAGAGTCTAGAATCTTCTTGACCTTGTATTCTTCTTCGCCACCCACTAGATCTGGTGGTGGGCACTGATAGTTTGGACCGTGTGTGGGAGTTTCACGATAAGGGGTCAGAAGGTCCGTATGGAACACTGGGTGAATGCTCCACTGCGTGGGAAGTTCTAGGCGATAGTTGACTCTCAGTAAAAAAGAAAAGTCGGCCAGTAGTCAGATAGTAGTCAGATATTAGTCAGGTGGTAGTCAATTGACTACCAATTGACTACATGTGGTTTTTTTCGACTACAATTTGACTACTTTATGACTACCTATAGTCAATTGGTAGTCAGTTGGTAGTCAGTTTTCTTGCATAATCCATGGCCATTTCTTAGTCACTATATGGTCATATCGTAGTCAAGTCATCCATAGTCACTTTGTAGTCATTTCATAGTCAAGTGACAGTCACAACAAATTCCCGAATCAATTTAATTTCACACAGCAATTAAATGACAATAAAATAAATATATTCATTTATTTAATAAAACTACATAAAACTACTAATACTATAGGGACGAGGTCGGGCCAGGGCGGTTGAGCGGGATGGGGTTGGTGGGGTGCGAGGGCGATGGCGGTGCTGTTGCGGCGGTGGTGTGGCACGTGGAGTCGGGGTGGCGGCGGCGTTGATGGCGAAGGCAGTGGTCTTGTGGCGGTCGTGGTGCGTGGAGTCGGGGCGGCGCGGCGTTGATGGCGAGGGTGGTGGTCTTGCGGCGGTGGCGTGGCGTGTGGAGTCGAGGCTGCGGCGTTGGTGGCAGTGAGGCGGGTCGGAGTCGATAGCTTGCTGAGGCGGGCCGGGTTGATGCGGCGGTGGCGTTGCTGACGTGGGTGGCGGTCGGTAGCGGTGGTGATTGTTGCGATCGGACTCATCGGTACGGACTGTGGACTCGTGGGGTTCTGACTACCCTAGTATTAGTCAGGGACAGTCGTCTCAGTCAGCTTCGGAGGGGTTATCACATGTATACGGTACGGACTTGACTCATACCTAGGACAGTCGTAGTAGGGTTCGAGCTACTATTGCTACTGGGTACCTTACATTCTGGAGGAGCTTCAAAGCTCCTCGTCAACTGTATAAGACTAGTAGTACGAAGACCGAGCTCCTTAGCTTGGTCTTCTTGAATTCTCAGTCCCATTCTCGTCTCTTCCCTTCTCGTTTGTCTTCTTCTCTCTCTCTGCTTGCTGGTGCGTCTGGCTCTCGTAGAGCAGATCGCCCGACAACGCATACGCCTGGTGGACTTCGCCCCAGTGCTCGCACGAATCACGTTCCTGGTATCCGTATTTGCTAAGTTGCCCTTTGCATATTGAGCCACTCTGTCAAACGCTCAAGTCGAGCATCGTTAGGACGGGCCTAACGCAACATTAAGACCAAGCTCACCCTACAAGAACAACACAGTGGCGCCCACGACCGGTGATCGGTGGGGCTGGAACCAAGTCCAATCATACACCATCCCCAGAAGAGGAGAACGGAACGTCCCCACGCGCTATTTGAAAGCTGCCAGGTGGAGGACGCACAGAGGAGAGACTGGATATTTCGTCGACTTCCCCAATCGACCAAGTCGCTACTACCCAGTTGAGTTTAGCTTCGAGCACACTTGCTGGTGCATACTTGCCACAAACGACGCAGGAATACGAACAGTAGTCCGGCCAACAACGCATGAATATCGGTGCGACATCCTAGAGAGCGAAGTAGTCCCCTTAGTGAGGGTAGGACCCATCAACGGCGCAATCGTCACAAGTACCACAGAAGAAGGAGACTCTGGGTCAGAACAGAGCGACGAAGAGTCCGAGGAAGACCACCTCTCGCAAGTAAACGCAGAGGAGCAGGAAGAACTCACCAACCTAGCAAACCGAGCGGCAGGGATTACGCTCGACGAAGCACCACAAGCTGAGCACATAGTGATTCACCCACCAGACGAGATGACAACCACACAGTTAGAACCAACGTACGCACTACAGGTAGACCCCATACAACAACCACACGACGGAGTCCCCGAAGACCTACTCCCGATCCACCCAGACACGGGGCATCGAATGACCGCAGACGACGCAGCCCTGATGAGAGCCATCGGACCCGATGAACCGGACCCTCCCGAAGGGGAAGGGCCACCCGGAAGAGGCCCAGGAAGAGGCCCAGGAAGAGGCCACCCACAAGGAGGAGGAGGTGGAGGACACGGAGGTGGAGGAGGACCACCCAGAGGGGGCGGGTTCCCAGGGGTAGGCCCCATCGGCAACCAGCCTCGGTCGTCAGACAGGCTCCAAGGTAACACACCCATGGTCTTCAACGGCGACCGCACCAAGGCCCTGCAGTTCAGGGCGCAGTGGAACCTCTACCAAGGAGTGAACAGCACAAGTGATATTATGCGCAACTACTACCGCCGATCACTCCTCTTCCTTGGCTACATCCAGGGAGACCTAGTCAACGAATGGGTGATGTACATGACTGACTGGCTGATGCGCCAGACAGAAGCCGGATTTCCCGAACACACTCGACGCCTCTGGGAAGAAACCCTTCGCGCCTTCAACAGAAGATTCTCAAACACCATGGAAAAGGAGCAGGCGCAGGCAGAACTACGCAAAGGGATCCACATGAAGGACGGAGACATTGACAGCTATGTAGCCCCTTTGAACGTCTTGCTCGACAAGCTGACTACAACCTCGACGCCCCTCAAACGATAGACCTATTCACGGCAGGACTGCCGAAGGGACTGTTCACCAAAGTCTACGAACAATACGAACCCGCTACGTTCGAGGCATGGAAACAAGCGGCAATGAAGAAACAGCAGCAGTACCTGCACCTACAGGCACGTCTCAATTCGATAAACCATCCACCCCGAAAGCTACCCCACGTCTTAGTGCCTGGGGACCCCCACAGAGCAGGTGGGCACCAAGGAACCTGCCCCACCA